>JAEQBH010003369.1:0-143560 GCA_016808115.1 Tetrastigma voinierianum
CCAAGGATGAAATCAAACTCCGACATGTCCATGACCCTGTGTCCACAATGAGTAGAATCTCCTATGATATCTAACTCACAATCCCGACATATCCGACACTCACCCAGTTCCCAGGGGAGAACTCACATACATCGGCTTCCAAGGTTTCAACCCCGTAAGCCCAAACCTTCACTTAACTTCAACACTCGCCTCTGATGTTCAAGCATGGTCCACCCCTCTCAATGGCCATAAATGCCTCGACCACTAAGTCCATAGTTCAGAGGAGAAGTCCCACAATTTTACCCCGATGGGTAATTTAAGCACCATCAAACTTTTCTCACTTTGGCCATGTCTCGCCACATAATCATCAATCTAAATGAGCTTAATTCAATGAACTTAGCACGTATTCGAGCATCATCGTTCCTTGTTTCAGTTCTAGGATCTCCCGAGCTTTTGCATGTCGAGCAGACACCGGGAAATATTTATCCATGAAGAGCTCACGAAACTCTTCCCATGTCATTGCCTCCAAGTTCCTTGAGGCTTTGACCCAATCCCTTCCATACTTGGAATTCACCCTCTTGTTGGAATGCAGGTAGTCTTATCCTAGTGGCACTGAGATCACCATGCATATAATTCACACAACACATAACACACAATCATGTAGCATATTAGCGCATAAAACATGAAATGCACTATGAATGCAATGGTCTAAACCCATGCCTATCAAGTCCTAGGTAATCGCCACCCACGCCTTGATACCAAGCCAGAAGGCACCAAATCTATCGTGCACTGTGTAATCATAAACTCCAGGGCATTGTACCATAACTGCATGTCCTAGACCCATGCCCACCAAGCCCTAGGTGTTCGTATTCCCAAGCTTTGATACCAAGCTGTGATGCTGGTATCAGATGCACCATAAATGTCATGGCCTAGGCCGATGCCCCTTAAGCCTTAGGTATTCGTATACCTAAGCTTTGATACCAAGCTGTGATGTTGGCATTAGATGCACCATAAATGTCATGACCTCAGCCCATGTCCCTGCCCTAGGTATTCAGATATCTAAGCTCGATACCGTTGTGCTCGTATCGCAGCTATGACACATGCCCATCAAGTCGTAGGTAATCGCATACCTATGCTCTAATACCAAGCTGTGACGCTGGTATCAGATGTGACGCATGCCCATCAGGCCCTAGGTAATCGCATACCTATGCTTTGATACCAAGTTGTGACGCCAAAACTCCGGGGTCCGCTGACCAATCAATAACTTGTAGAAAACTCAGGATATTTCCAAAAGACCCGACACGCACTGTTATGTTCCATTTACCAGGATCCATAATTTTAACAAAAATCAGGCATAATCTCCTTTGTTCGGGGAGCTCTATCTAAAATCCAACCTGTACAAAATATAGCAACATGGCCCATTCGAGACCCAATATAATACAATGACCACACCGAGTCTACTCATGAGTAAAAATGACCACACATATCCATTTATCCATGTTCATTTTAAACATACAAAATTATATTTAAAAAAATTCATAAGAGTTTAATTACATCACTCTTACAAATATTACACATTAGAATAAGATTTTTCCAAAATATTTTACAAAATGGTAACAAGGCAACATGTCGGCCTTCTTCACAAATGCGGCCTCGGAATTTAGAAGCATCCACCGTTGTCTCCGTCCCGCACTAAATGTTTCTCATACGGGGCGAGCCACGCCCAGAGTAAACTTCCATAAGGAAGGTTCCCACCTAACTGCAGACATGCAAAGGTCATGTTCATGCCAATTCACATTCACATTCAAAGTAAAAACATGCACTTCACTATGCGGAATCCTACACTCCATGAAATAAAGACGGTATTCAATCACGCACCATGCACCAGAGTCCTTACCGACTCACCTCTTACCCGAGTCCTTACTGGTCCTACCATACAATGCGCGATGCCAAAGTGTGATAAACCCATCATTAGGATTATATCTAATGATCATTTTACAACAAAATTCATTTGAGCCAAATCAAAATCTTTTGGATGTTATTATACCCCAATGATCATTTATATTCAAACCATGTGTCTGGTGGGTAGCTAATTTCCGGGGTCTCACTGCAGTTTTTAAGCCTTTCTTACACTTTCACAAAGCTTCACCGCTTGCCACATATGTATAATAAAAATACGGGGCTTTCACCCGAGGGTATCTATCCCTACTTGCTACACTAACACATATTTTCTTAATTTCATGTATGCAACCTGCAGGACCCCACATTGACGCTGTTTCCACCGTACAGCCTATCTAATAAAAACACCAAACGCAGTGTTGATTATTACCATGCACTCACACCCATTTTATGCGATGTCCCCGTGTATATACAATGCAATTTTCCATTTCATGCCTATACCATGTCACATATATGATGAATGCTATATGGACAATTCTACTCACGCATATCACCCATGTATCATGGACAATTATATCAATTAGCATAAAATTTCCAAACGATCATACATTTCATGTCAAGAGGTTTGCATACACATATATCAAGATCAACAAGTAATCACTAATCAAGCAATGACATACTTTATCCTCTAGGCCAATTGTAACATAACATGTCCACAAATAGCCTACAAACAAGCCATGCAATGGCCTTATCCATACACAAACTCATCACATGTCAATACATTAGGACACACATATTGACCTCCAATCAATTACCACCAAGCATGTCACTCAAACTCAAGCAATGACAACTTGATCCTCAAGACCAGTTGTGGCATAGAGATGCCCACAAAACATTCCACACAACAAGCCATAATAGACCACAGAATAGTTCTAAACTCAGTTCAGAAACTAGTCCCAAAATCTGGACACAAACCATTAAACAGCCTAAGCTGTAGCAGTATCGGGAAATTGACCATAACTTGAGCTATACTAGTCCAATTTGGGTGATTCAAAAGCCTACATCAAGTTTATAGATGCAACTATAATTTCCATGGAGAACACTAGTCCAAATTCCCTCTTCTTTTGAACCAAAAATCAGTCCCAAAATCTGGACAGTGTATGGGGTCAAAACAGGGTAGCTTGTGGTAGTCTCGGAAAATGGACCATAACTCAAGCTATAGAGGTCCAATTTGAGTGATTCAAAAACCTAACATCAAGTTCACTGATGCAACTACAATTTCCGTGAAGGAAACTAGTCCAATTTCCTCATTTTTCCTGGACCGAAAAATCAGTCCCTAAAAATCTGGACAGTATGTGGTCAAACAGGCACTATTCTAATCTCCCAAACTTTGCCAAACAGCCCCTTAGGGAAAAACACACCCAAACAGCCCCTTAGGGCATAAAACACAACCAAATAGCCCTTAGAATGGAAAATAGACCAAAGTAGTAAGAATCCTTACCTCTTAGAGCGTAGAAGAAATTCTAGGAAGTCCCGTGGATACTTCCAAAACCCAAACCTCACTCCAACTTTCATGTCGTAGTCCTCAATGAAATCCCATGTTTCTTGCACCAAATAGCCCCCTTTGTCGAGTAGATGAACTTTCATTCTGTCCGACGACCTCGATCGACTCCGAACTCCGTAAACCCAAGATAGAAGTTTTGAAAAACTCTCTTCCTCTCTTTTCTCTCACCGTAAGAACCACACTCAGAAATGAGCCCCCTCTCTCAAATTTCACTTATCTAACTTATCCTTAAGTTTTAAAGACAAGGCCCACATTGCTCCACGTGTCCACGCCTGGTCTAGGTCCGTTTATGCTCTGAAACAATTTGTTTTGTCCCGGTTTAAGTTCAAATTATTTTAAAATGAACTTTACTTTATTTATTTTCCACTTTCGAGATTTTTCTCAAAAATTCTGTTTTTAGAGTCCATCGGACGCCCGTTACCTTGAAAATTGTGAAAAATCCTACTATCTCGAAATTCAATGAAATTCGACTACGTAACTAGATTTCGCAAATTAAACTAAATCTATGAGGTCCGTTTCATCATTCGGGAGATCTAAAAAAATTCCAATTTTGCAACATACGTTTAAAGCCATTTATTGTTTTCTATTTGGAAAATTCAAATTTACCAGTTTTATAGATTTTATTATCGAGAATGATTTGTAAAAAAAAAAAACTAAAGAATGTTTTTCTCATTTTAAGAGGAATATTTGGTTCTTGGTGTACAAAGAACCACAATGTACACCCCTGGATTGTACAATTGATAAAACTCAATAAGACTCATAAATTACAAAGATTGTTTTAAGTGAATAGTACATGCATATAACAAGAAAAAATAATAATTATAGAAATAAAAATAAATAAATAACTTTTTTTCAAAATAATGATACTACACTAAGTAATGTGGTGAGTCCATTTTGTGACTTAAAATCTAAATGGTACTCTGGTTTCATTAATTAGAGCGTTCTATATATAGAGAATGCCCATCAATATATATATATATATATGAGAGAGAGAGAGAGAGAGAGAGGCAGTATCGCACCATGGGTTGACTTTGAATTCTCTCACCTGAATGTTTATAATAATCTTGCTTTGATATTTTGATATAATCATAGAAGTAATATATATGAAGATCTATGTAGTGAACATCTTGACAATTTCTCACAGCACAAAGTGCTCTATCTAGTAAATGGATGAGTATAACTGCGTTCGCAAAAATCAAATGCGATATTCATGATTTCCATTTTCAGCTCAAAATAAAAATGTCTTCATGAAAACATTATGAAGGGTAAGGCAATAATGGAAGAGATGTCGCTAGCCTTTGACATTCATGAAACAAGCCACCCTAACTCAAGGGTATTTCATGCGAATTGGAAGGTGTTATTTTCAACATGTCGATGAGAGGGACCAAACTAAGTCAAAACAAAGAATTAAACTTAATGCTATCCTTTATGGTGGATTAAGACTGATTCCATATTTGAATTTTCCATGCTTTCAAGACCCTCGTTCATCACGAAATGCTTGTTTGACTTAACGATGACTAGGAATAGGACTAGGAATGAGATATACTCTGTGAGTGTCGGGACACACAACATACAAAGAAATACGAGGACGTGCTTGGTTGGTAAATCCACACATATAATTTTATGTAGCTTATAACATTCAAAATTATACTTAGTAGTTTTATTATAGTTTAGGGTATAATAAAAATAAAATTTATTTTTGAGATTTAAGTGGTACAGAGTGAAAAATGATAAACCCAGAAGTTGCTCCAAAGTCGAGTGCAATGGTTAATTTACAGCAAGGACTCAAAGAGGACATTATGTAAGAAGATTATTATATCTTATTATGGAAAAATGATAAGTGACTTGTAAAATGGGAATGAACTTTTGGATGATAGCAAAGGGAAAAACTTAAGCCAAAAATGAGATTTTTCCAAAATGACCTTATCTTAAACTAAGGATAAGACCAAAGTTGTCTTTGAATGAGGAAGGATTTCATTTTGGGCAAAGTAGAGCTAGGGCATCAGTTGGAGGAGAAGAGAGCCATTTTTTTTTTTTTTTTTTTTTGTGTGCTTGTTGTTCTCCATTTCAAGGGACTCTTGTTCAAGTAAAGTGAAGAAGAAGGATAAAGAAATGAAGAAGAAGAATCAAGGTTAGGAAAATCCTTCTTCTCCCATCTTTAGGTATGTTTTGATTTAGGGTTTGAAGATTATGGTTAAGGTTTGGGATCTCCTTCTTACATTTTGTGGTTGTTGTGTTATTAACTTTTGTTTGGATCCTCGATGGAGGTTGGTGTAGAAAAATGAGTTACGGATTCGTATGTTGGAAGATTGTTTTTTCCGACCCTTGCTCTGCATGGCCGCCAACATGCATTAGACCTCAGTGAAAGATTCTAGGTTGGGATGAGACATGAGACCCATATCTTGAATTATCTAGAAGAAACCCAGTTGGTGCAAGACCTACGAAATTAGGGTTGAAGTCGGGTGTTACATTTCCATTGAAATAAATTATTTATGAGTGTTTGGGTCATAAGTTGAGTTTACTCATCAAAATTGAGTTATTCAAATTTATGGATAAACTAGACTTCTTGTAAAACAACTTCCATGAAGGAAGTGTATTCAGATTTGGACCCCATTGTACCTAGAAATTCATCAAAGTGGAGCTCTGTTTTTAGTCAGTTAAGGTTCGTCCAGACCAGCCTTGAGTGTTTGAGTCATATCTTAGGATAGAGTTGAGTCACAAATACAATGATTGATTTCTGTGTAATCTAGACTTATGAGAGAACAGCTTTCCTTGAAGAAAGAATTGCAAAAATTCTGTTAGAGTGTCACTTTTCTCACGGACCATTTTATGCGAAGCAAATATGATGAATTATAAGGAAAGAGTGATGTCAAAATTTCCTAGAACTCGTTCTATCTTGTATAACAGCCTCGACATAAATTGGATGATTTTAGTTTAGGGAAGAACCAAAGAGAGTAGACTACAAAAATATAGATGGAATGCGAGAAGCAATTTTAATCCACAATCCTTGTTTTTGAGGTAGAGTGAAGATCTGAGTTTTGATTTCATAGCTTTGGTAGGTTCTATATTTTGCCATAAGTTAAAATTATAAAGATCAAATGGATGATTCAAATTCTACTGAAAATAGACTCATAGAATTACAACTTCGTGTTGGTAAAATGTCTCTATTGTTCCAAGAAAATTGTGCAATTTAAGGTGAAAATCTGTTTCTGGGTGGGAAGAACATTTCCCATAATTTGACCTCTTTGGCAAAATACATTGTTAATGCCTGATAGTAATATGACTTGAACATGTTGATATGCATGAAGAAATTATGAGTCATAATAATTGACTGAGAGAAACAATATGAATGAGTTGAACCTTTATAAAATGTTGAATCACATATAAATGTATGTGCTTAAGGCCCGGATTGTGAATAAACTGGGACAGTGCTCGACACTCCTAAGCGATTGCTTGGAACTCTTGATTAGTGCTATGAATACTGGCACATTTAGTGCTTGACGCTCTGGGTTGATCACTATGGCACTCATGTTGTCTTGACACTCCTATCTTTATCTTATCTTGTACTACGGTACCTACGCCTTAGTGTACATTATTCATTCTTACTATCTATGCAGACAAACATTTATATGAAAAGTACATGAATAAGGACCAGTATGCTTATGAAAATAAGAATTTATGATGCATCAGCATACTTACATGTGTATTGTAGTGTACCTCGGGTACCTTACGAGCCCGAATTATGATATGCCTCTGGTAGAGATAAGATATAATGTATATATATATATATATATATATATATATATATATATATATATATATATATATATATATATATATATATATATATATATATATATATATATATATATATAAAATGAACTTTGATAAGCATAAAGAAAATTGTAAATGTAATTACACGAATAATATTGCATGCTTGTTCTTTTGTATTGAGAATAGTTATAAGTAGTTTTGTTTTTATTTATTTTTCCTTCTAAGCTATAAGCTTAGCATGAGTATTTAATTCCTGTAGGTGTTGAAGAGTTATCGGGGACACCCCATGTTAAGTCGAGGCCAACCTGACCTTAAATTATTTGTAGGACCCTATTCTGTAATAGAGAGTGGTTTATTATAATATTTTTCTTGTTATAGTGAAATTTGTATTGATCTGAGTAATTTTTTTTGAGACTCGACATATGTACAAGACTTTTTAAACACCCTTTGTGGTGGTAGTTTTCTGGATTACTCAGCTATGATCTTAAAGTTTTTATAATTATGACTTTTGAAGTAGATTATGTCATATTTGACTTTTTGGCGAGTTGTTCTCAATTATTTTCCTAAAAGGCCAATTTACAAATCTCAACTACATATGGCGTGCATCACTTGCCATAATTATGGGGTAGGGGCATCACGCAGCTTCTTGGCTTTTAGGCATATAGGTGGGTTTGCTCGTGGAAAGTGATAAAGATCTAGATATCGATGACGAAGAGAACTAACTATGTGAGTAGTGGCTAGGAACCAAAAAATATAGTAAAAGTAAATATTTTCCAAGGCGTGTAATGAGTGTAATGGCTAAGTAGGTATGTAGCCTCATACATGTATGCGGCACATAATCACTTTAATACAAATAAGAAATAGGCAGTAATGTTATGTGATTAATTTCATAATCGTACCATTAATTTCAACTTTGACATAAATTTAGGTTATGTGATTGATGAATGAAAAGAATACAGATATCTAAAAATAACATGTGAGCCAACACAGCTCTCATGAACTTAGACCATCGTATTTAAGGATCTTAACATCAAATTTAAGATGCCCAAATCAAATAGAGAGAGCAGGAAAAGGAAATTGGTTAAGATCTTGTTGTCGAGAATAATTTAAAAAAACTAAAGAATGTTTTCTCATTTTAAGAGAATATATGGTTCTTGGTATACAAAGAACCACCTATATGCTAAGAAATTCTTTGTTAAATAAACTTCAATAAGACTCATAAATTACAAAGATTGTTTTAAGGGAATAATTACATGCATATAACAAAGAAGAAAATAATAATTATAGAAACAAAAATAAATAAATAACTTATTTTTCAAAAAAATGAAATTACACTAAGTAATATTAAGTGAGTCCATTTTGTGACTTAAAATCTACATTGTGCTCGAGTTTTTCATTAATTAGAGTTCTATATATAGAATACACAGTCGATAATATATATATATATATGTATATATATAAGAGAAGAGCCATATCTTTTAATGAGTTAAACTTTAACTCTCTCACACAAATGTTTATAATAATCATGCTTTGATTTTTGATAATAATAAGTAATAACATGAAGATCTATATCATAGTGAACATCTTGACATTTCTGCATGAGGATATGTATCTGACAGTGGATGGTGGTCTAACAAGACTTGAAGAATCAGAATCTCAGTGCATTAGTGATTTCACATTACTGTTCGAATAAAAATGTATTCATCCACAAAATCATGAAGTAAGATAATGGAAGATGTTGCAGAAACGACACTCTTAGCGCCAAACAGCCCTAACTCGAGGGTGTTTCACGTTGGAATTAGAGGGTTGTTTCCAACATGTGATGAGGAGGGACCCCCTGCAGATCGTAAGAGGGTAAACTTAATCTTATTACTTTATGGATGAATTAAAGTGCCGATTCCATATTTAGATTTTCCATGCTTCAGGACACTTGTTTATAAAAATGTTTGGTTAGCCCAATGATGACTAGGAATAGGAATAGGAATATATACTTTACGTGAGTGCTAGGACCTCCCTTTTGATGCAAAGTGAGGACATGCTTGGTTGTGTTCCACACTATAATTTTTTGTGTAGCTTCTTGACTTTTGGGCTTATGGAGTTGGGTTTGCTAGTGGAAAAATGACGAGATCTAGATATCATTGAGCGAAGACTAACTATGTAGTGGTAAACGGAACCAGAAAATATAGATCAGTATAAATATATTCAATAGGGAGTATGATAGTATAATGGCTAAATACATGTAAGCTCCTTACTGTATGCGGCACATAATCACTTTATGTACAAATAAAGAAATGAATGTAATGTTATGTGATTAATTTCATTATCGTGCCATTAATTTCCAATACCAGACATAAATTTATGTTATGTGATTGATGAATGAAAAATATAAGATGTCTAGAAATAATATCTTAGGCTAACACAACTCATAAGCTTGGACATTGTATTTAAGGATCTTAACATCAATTTAGATATCCAAATCAAATTGAGAGAACATAAAGGAAGGAAACTAGATTAAGATCTTGTTGTCAAGGGAATGATTTTTAAAAAAAAAACTAAAAGTATTTTCTCATTTTAAGAGAGGAATATATGGTTCTTGGTGTACTAAGAACCACTATGTACACCAAAGTTGTACAATTTGTAAACTTCGATAAGGCTTAGAAATTACAAAGATTGTTTAAGAATAATTACATGCATATAACTTAAAAGAAGAAGATAATAATTATAGAAACAAAAATAAATAAATAAATATTTTCAAAAAAATGATATTACACTAAGTAATAATAAGTAGGTCCATTTGTGACTTAAAATCTAAATAAATTGCTCGATTTTCATTAATTAGACGTTACATACCACTGAAGGCCAGCCATCAATATATATATATATATATATATATATATATATATATATATATATATATATATATATATATATATATATATATATATATATAGAGAAGAGAGAGAGAGAGAGAGAGAGAGAGAGAAAGAGAGAGAGAGAAGGGAACCATATACTTTTAAGCTGAGTTAAACTTTAATTCTCTCACACAAATGTTTGTAATAATCATGCTTTGATATTTTTGATAATCATAAGTAATATATATGAAGATCTATATTATAGTGAACATCTTGACAATTTCTCACATACAAAGTGTCCCTATCCCCTAGTAAATGGATGAGTCTCTTTCATTTCAGAAAATCAAATGCGTATTCATGATTTCCATTACTCGCTCGAATAAAAATGTCTTAAATGAAACATTATGAAGGTAAGACCATAATGGAAGATGTCGCCTAGCATATGAGCACTCTTAGCTAAACAACCCACCTAACTCGAGGGTATTTCACCATGGAATTGGAAGGTGTTGTTTTCAACATGTGGTGAGAGGGACGACTAGTCCCATAAGAGGAGTAAACTTAATCTTTATCACTTTATGGATGGATTAAGACCGATTCCATGCTTCCAAGACCCTTGTTTATCTGGAAATGCTTGGTTGATAGCAATGACTAGGAATAAGAATAGGAATAGGAATATATACTTTTTGTGAGTGTTGGGACCTCCACATAGCATGCAAAGTCTGTGGACGTGCTTGGTTGACGTCCACACACTATAATTTTTATGTAGTTTCTTGACTTTTAGGGTTATAGATTGGGTTTGCTCGTGGAAAATGACAAGATACAGATATCATTAAGCGAGAAGAACTAACTATGTGAGTAGTAAGCGGAACGAAAATATAGTCAAGAAAGTATAAATATTTTTCAATAAGGGTATGATAGTATAATGGCTAAGCCATATGTAGCTCATCAGGTAATATAATACGGCACATAATAATCACTTCTGTACAAAATAAAGAATTAATGTATTGTTATGTGATTAATTTCATTTAGGTTATGTGATTGATGAATGAAAAATAATATAGATATCTAGAAATAACATGTGAGCCAACACAACTCTCATGAACTTAGACCATCGTATTTAAGGATCTTAACATCAAATTTAAGATGTCCAAATCAAGTTGAGAGAGCAGGAGAAGGAAACTGGTTAAGATCTTGTCGAATGATTTTAAAAAAACTAAAAGAATATTTTCTCATTTTAAGAGGAATATATGGTTCTTGGTGTACAAAGAACCACTATGTACACAAAAGTTGTACAATTTATAAAACTCAATAAGCCTCATAAATTACAAAGATTGTTTTAAGGGAATAATTACATGCATATAACAAATAAGATAATAATAATTATAGAAACAAAAATAAATAAATAAATATTTTTTCAAAAAAATGATATTACACTAAGTAATATTAAGTGAGTCCATTTTGTGACTTAAAATCTACATGGTGCTCCTAGTTTTCATTAATTAGACGTTCTATATATAGAGGATACCCTTCAATAATATATATATATATATAGCATATATATATATATATACAGAGAGAGAGAGAGAGAGAGAACCATATCTTTTAACTAAGTTAAACTTTAACTCTCTCACACAAATGTTTATAATAATCATGCTTTGATATTTTGATAATAATGAAAGTAATATATATGATCTATATATCATAGTGAACATCTTGATAATTTCTCACATACAAGGGTGTCTATCCTAGTAAATGGATGAGTCTCTTTCGTTCAAAAATAAATGCGTATTCATGAAGTTTCAAATATACTTCCAGATAAAAATTTCTTCATCAAAAAATTATGAAGAGGTAAGACCATGTAATGGAAGATGTACTTTGCTTGAAGCATAGCCAAAACAACCCACCTGCTAACTCTGAGGTATTTCACATTGGAATTGGAAGGTGTTGTTTTCAACATGTGATAGAGGAGGACCCTACTAGTCCACAAGAGGGTAAACTTAAATGCTATTACTTTATGGATGGATTAAGGCCAGTTCATATTTGAATTTTCCATGCTTCCAAGACCCTCGTTTATTTGGAAATGCTTGGTTAACAACAATGACTAGGAATAGGAATAGGAATATACTTCTGCTTGAGTGCGGGACCTCCACGACATCTGGTCAGGGGACATGCTTGGTTGGCGTCCACACACTATGAATTTTATCTGACTTCTTGACTTTAGGCGTATAGATTTGGGTTTGCTCGTGGAAAATGTGAGATCTAGATATCAGGCGAGAGAACTAACTATGTGGTAGTGACGGAACCAGAAAATATAGTCTAAGAGAGCAAATATTTTCAAGAGAGAGGTATGATAGTGTAATGGCTAAATACTATGTAGCTCATATATGTGCGGCACTTAATCACTTTCCGTACAAATAAGAAATGAACATAATTTTATGTGATTAATTTCATTGTCGTGCCATTAATTTCAACATCTGACTTAAATTTATGTTATGTGATTGATGAATGAAAATGAATATGGATATCTAGAAATAACATGAGCAACCGGCTCTCATGAATAAGACCATCGTGTTTAGGGATCTTAACATCAAATTTAAGATGTCGAATCAAGTTGAGAGAGCAGGAGAAGGAAACTGGTTAAGATCTTGTCGAAGGATTTAAAAAAAACTAAAAGAATATTTTCTCATTTTAAGAGAATATATGGATTCTTGGTGTAGAGCCCGACCACTTATATACACTAAAGTTTGTTTGATTACACGATGTGAGATTATATAAATTATAAATATAACACACCATGTAAGGCCAGCAAATTCTAAATTACAAATCAATAAATAAAAATGAAATTAAGATTAATAAACAGCACATTCTATGATAGAATATGAATACGGTATGATTAGGGCACATGAAACAGTTTCCTTAAAGCGAATTCGCTCCGCTGGTGCTTGTGTCGATTGGGTGTTCGTCTCGCAGGATCACAATGAATTAGTAGAAATTTCTGGAAATTGCGCCTTGAATTCTATACCATGAACCTAAGAGAAGCCTTGCTCTATCACCCAGTAACCACAGCGTGTATATTCAAAAGCCACCCAGGCTTGATAAATAAGCTCTGTGTGAGAATACAAGCGGATTTCCAAAACATAATTTAAAACATATTTATTACAATTTATTCACACTAAAAAAAAACGTTACTAATTTAAAATATATTTATTAAAATTTATTCACAAAAAAAAGTTACTAAACGTTTAAAATCCATGATCCAGCATGAATGAATTATGAAAAACAAGACTCGACCTTGGTGATAGAGCTCTGCCCCGGTCGAACTGCGTAGGATAGGTAGGTTTATCGCTGAACCTTCCCTTATGAGAATATATTTACTTTACTGACTAAAGGTAGACACGATGTCCTTGAACCTCTCTGTCGTTTATGTAAAGATGATATATCTCACACAGGACTCTTCCCTGGCATTCTTCAGTTCTCTTTGTGTATCGGGTTTGTGCGTGGACATCTTCCACCAGTTACATGAGAGTTTCTAAAGAATTGACCTTACATCTGATTCTCCTTTAGACGGCCCCTCTTCTCTCTCACACTTGGTGATTTTTTAACTATGAGTACTCTCAATGCTCGCTTTCGGTTCCCGACACATTAGAATCATTAAAAGCGCCAAGCAACCTCATCTCAGTATATATCAACTGTTTCGTCATAGGAATGGACGGGAGGTTAAAACCCCACGATTGATCGAGCAGTCTTTATGATTTAGTTGTCCTTTGAACCTAGATATTGGGATCTCCAGTCAATTAGGTAGGGTTTCCATCGTATTGACTCTTCATTTTTATGGGCTTTAGTCCCATTCCCCTCGATGACTTCTCAACTAATTCTCTATTTAACCTTTGGTTGCGGATCACTTAATGTATCCTTTGACTTTACATAGTCAACGGAGATAACTAGGTTGAGATTAGTTGCTGTGGTGTGTGTCTCAGAGCGTATGTGTCTAGACTTACCATTATACATCACATTTTGCGCTTTTGCCTATTCTTTATTGACTATCCTGATGGATAGATATAAACATCACGAGGCTTTGGCCACACCTAGGAATATCCTCGAAATTGCATAACCATTTCTTTCTTCACCACATTTATCGAAGCGGCGAATTCCACAGTTCCATAGTGGATCGGGCTATTACAGTTTGTTTGAGGACTTCCATGAAATTCTGCACTTGCTTGAGTATGAACACATATCCACTAGTCGACTTGAGTTCTTCACATCAGGATATCCAGGTTGGCATCCTTTGTATCCCTTCAATCTGTTTGGATATCTTGTGTAGTGCAATCAGTAATCACGAGTATCGTAAGTATCTTAATATCTTACGATTCCTTTCGATGATGCCATTTGGATTGCGCTCGTGTATCTACTCAGGTTTACTAACCGCGTAAGAAGCTATATAAGTCTTGTACAACTCATGAGTACATTAGGCTCCCAATCACCTTAGAATACTCCAAGCTAGATACACTTTCTCCTCTTATTTTTGACATATGAAGATTTACATCCTATAGGTGTCTAGCCACACGAATCATCGATTCTGAACTTATCGATTATTTTATCCACATAATGTGATTGACTAGAACTAGTCCATTAGAGGTTCTCAGTTTTTACCCTAAAATCACATCGTAGTCAAGTATCTTTTGGTATCAGACCTTGTGCTTAACATAGCCTTAGTAGATTTGATCATTTCCTTCGTCACTGACAGAGCATGTCATCAACATACAGGACACAAAATGACATATCAAACTACTTTGTATTCTTGACATATATACATTTATCACCTCATTGATTTTAAACCCATTAGCCAGCACTCTGTTATGAGCTTTTGATGCCATTGTTTTGGTGCTTGTTTAAGGCCATATAGGGACTTTACTAACTTGCAAACTTTCTTTTCTTGTCCTGGAGCTACAAAACCCTCAGGTTGCTCCATGTAGATCTCCTCATCTAGATCTCCATTAAGAAAGCGTCTTCACATCCATTTAAATATGTTTAAAGAGATTCCTTGATACGTGATATAGAGTACCATTCGTATGGAAGTTATTCTCGTTCAGGAGAATAGAGTATCAAAGTAATCAAGACCTTCCTTTTGTTTGTAACCTTTAATTACAAGTCTTGCCTTGTACTTATCAATTGTTCCATCAGTTTTCATTTTCCTTTTGAAAATCCACTTATACTCTAGTGGTTTACTACCCGGAGGAAGGTCCACTAGTTCCCACGTATGGTTCTGCAAGATGGAATCAATTTCACTTTTGATAGCTTCTTTCTGAGAGCCTTCCAAAGTTAAGCTTCTTTATAAGCTGAGGTTCGTCCCTCCGACATATAAATTGAGAAAATCTGGACCAAAATGATTTTTCACATCCTTATTCTTTGCTGCGTCGAGGTTCATCTTCAGCCTCTTCTTAGCACATTTCTTGTTCTTGATCCACATTATCTTCATTCATAGTCTCAAATGTTCGCTTAAGGCGAACTTGAAGCCCTCTTCGAACTTACATGGAACGTGTTCAAAAGCAGCGCATTCCTTGATTCCATAATCGTATTCTTGTGTATATCGAGGATTTAGGACTTATATCGAGAAATCGATAAACCTTCTTATTTTGTGCCTTGCGATGAAGATCTGATCAACGGTCTTGGACCTATTTTCACCTTTTTAGGTGTTGGAACTGACCACTTTGGCAAGACACCCCACATTGGTAGGTATTTATAGGAAGGTTGTCTTCCTTTCCGCGGCCTCATATGGTGTCTTTTGTTCATCCTTAAAATTTCCTTATTTAAAAGGTAATTCATTGTGAAATATTTCCCCACGTATTGTAAGGTGGCAGAACTTGTAGCATTGCATTCATCATTCTTTTAATATGCGATTTTTTACGCTCCAGCCACACCATTTGGTAGGAGTGAATATGGTGGAGTGACTTCATGTCTAATTCATGTGTGATAGTAATCGCAATCGGTGGTATACTCACCACCACGATCACTTCTAATCACTTTAATTTTCTTATTAAGTTGATTTTCAACTTGACTTTGTAG
This sequence comes from Tetrastigma voinierianum, assembly GCA_016808115.1. Taxonomy (NCBI): domain Eukaryota; kingdom Viridiplantae; phylum Streptophyta; class Magnoliopsida; order Vitales; family Vitaceae; genus Tetrastigma; species Tetrastigma voinierianum. Next base: position 16,132 of record JAEQBH010003369.1, read on the forward strand.
AAAACAAATTTTTTCTAAAGCTTCACCCTTATATAAGCAAATACACGCTAGCAATACTTAATTACTATCGTCAACAAAAGTAATAAATACTTATTGCCACCCCTTGTCGGTCTGAATTTAAGATCCACATATGTCTTTTATGGATCGCATCGAGGTTGATGTTTCTTTCAATCGATTGAAAGATGACCTTGTCATTTTGCTTCAACCTGAGTCTCACACTTGTTGTTGTTATCAATTTGAAATGTGGGAATATGACTTAAGTTAATTAATCTCCTCAGGAGAACCATAATTAACATGTTCAGTCTACCATGCCACTTCAATCTAGAAGACTCGACAAATCTTGCGAGGAAGAAATTACTTGCTTTATTCATTGTGGCGCGAACTTTCACGGTCCATAACATTGAAGTTCAAACAGCCCATTACAAACATATCCCTTTCCCGCAAACATCACGAGCTTAGACAAGATAACCTTGTCGGTCGAACACCATCCACACAAATAAGTGTTTGTTGACGATGAACCGAAACCAAATTCTTACGGATCGGTACATCTGACGTACATTGTTATTGTCGGGGGACTTTCCGAAGTCATCTTAAAGTCACTTTTCACTTGTCACCGGATGCCGGACGTATGAAGTCCCCATGAACAACTTCTCCCGCTATCGACTAGGTCGAGAAGAGTGATCGCATTCTGTCGAGCAGGACATGGCGGGTTGCACCGATGTCGATCCACACTCCTTTGGGTTTGACCGTCGAGGTTCATAGAGACCTCTTCTTTGAGAGTTCATGTCATCAACCTCTTGTGTGATTTTTCCATCACATTTGCCTCCTTGTTCTTATTTTTCCTCGAGTCTACAATCAGTGGCTTTGTGACTCCCATCTTATCCATGATTGAAGCACTTCCTTGGAATTCACCTTCTTGGATATTCCTCATACCCAGTCCCAGGATTGACCTTTGGTTGTTCTCTTTTGAACTTGGAGCTCGACCATAACTCCACTACATTGGCCTTTACTTAGGGCGAAATGAACCCCTCTTCTCGGGAAGCCTATTGTCTTCTTCCAGTTCAAGTCGGACGATCAATTCTTCGACGTTCATTTCCTTTCGCTTATACTTGAGTAGTTCTTGATCCCTTGACTGAGGGCGGCTTCTCGATAATGGCGACAGCTTGAAGGCTTCACTCAAGATGCATCCCTTGAGAATGAGATCTCATGAAGAATTATTTGAAATTCTTGTCTTGGCCGGCCACGGAGTCTTGGAGTCAGCTTAATTTGTAATCCTAGGAGATCGGCCCACGACAAATTTCTTAGCACCGGCGTCCCTCAGTCTTATATTTCTTGTCTAGTGACCACAGTTCCCTTAAATTTATGCTTCTTCTACGAGTAAACATTGTACAAGCGCTCCATTGACCCATTCGCTGACATAATTCAGATTACGAGATAATTGGGAGCTCTTCCATCAAAGCATGGCGAGAAGGAGCCTGCAGCTCATATTCATTCACTTGAGGTGGATCCTCGAGTTAAAAACAGCGGAGTTCGGTGTGGTAAGATAAAATGCATCTTCTGTTGCCACCTTTGAAATTCAAACCATTGAATTTCCCGGTTCTCGGCGTAGTTCCAGGAGCGTCTGATTAGCATTAACAGCATCTGTGAGTTGAAAGATTTAACATTGGCCATTTCACGGTAACGAAACTATTAATTTATTGCTTTCAAAAAAATCTGGCAGTAATATTCGCGTCATCCCGACCGTCGTTTTCGGTCGCCGTCCAGCGCCACCGTTGCCGCGTCGTGCCCGATCGACTCATAACAAATGGGTTAACCCTAACCGCAGCGGCGTGACTACGCCAGAACCCGGTAGCCGCGAAGCCAGCGTGTCTACCCCGACCGCGACGCGACGTTGTAGCCACCTGCTCGAGCCCACGCCTCCCCAGCCCAGCCATAGCGCCTTGCGAAGCTTTACAAGCGAAGCGCGTGACTGACTACGCTGGCGGCTCGCAGTCCGAGCTCGTGACTGGCTTGCGCCTCCGGTAGCGCGAGCTTGGCGTCACGTCTACGACCATATCCCGACTGGCGGATTCGGCTCACGCCAGGCCTCAGTGGGTCCAAATGACCATTTTCGGTTATTTTGATTTCGACCGGTCGTCGAAAAACACAATTCCGACCACAGAACTTCGATCGTGCAGGTGCTATCTCTTACGTCTGAACATGTTTAGAGATCCGTTGTTTCAAAATTTTAATTTTGATTTCTTATCAAATATCCGAAAAAATTTAATAAAACCGGGTTTCAAACAAATTTAAGGCCAGTTTAAATGGAAAAAAAATTTAATCCGGATATTCTTGTCTGCAAACCTTAAGATTAGATAAACATGTATATATATAAATTAACAAAATAAACGAGAAAATCTCACTTTCCATGACTTTGTTCACTTTGCTCAAAAGCGAGTCGTTTAAGATTGTTGAAGCGATTACACGGTAAGCAGAGATTATATAAATTACATAAATATAACACACCGTAGTAAGATAGTGAGATTCCCTAAATTACAAGTCGATAAATAAAATGAAATTAAGATTAATAAACTGACACATTCCCAAACAAGCCCAGAGATATGAATACGAGTATGATTCGAGGCACATGATGGGTTTCACCAAAAACGAATTAGCTCCACACACGGTGCTTGTGTCGATTGGAGTGTTCGTCTCCTGGGATCTGACAAGATTAGCAGGAATTTAGGTGCCCAGGGTCTATACCAGCAGACTAGAGGCCTTCACTCTATCACTTGAGTAACCTGACGTGTATTCCAAAAGCCACCCCACAGGAGACGATAAATAAATATACATACCTTTGAGAATATGAAGTAGTTTCCAAAACATAATTTAAAACATATTTATTACAATTTATTCACCTTTAAAAAAGCGTTACTAATTTAAAACATATTTATGCAATTTATTTCACAAAAAAACGTTACTAAAAACGTTTAAAATCCGACAAAAGTTGTCTGATTGATAAAACTCAATAAAACTATAACTTACAAAAGATTATTTTAAGAGGTATTGCATGCATATAACAAAGAAGAAAATAATAATATAGAAACAAAATAAATAAAATATAACTTTTTCAAAAAAGAAATGATATTACACTTCGTAATATTAAAGTGAGTCATTTGTGACTTCAAATCTACATGCGTGCTCCCAGTTTTTCATTAATTAGAAGTTCTATATGAGAATACTAGTCAATATATACATGTATATATATATAGAGAGAGAGAACCATATCTTTTAAGCGGGTTCAAAACTTTTTGACTCTCTCACTGAGTATTTTACTTAATAATCATGCTTTGATTTTGATAATAATGAAAGTAATATATATGATCTATATCATAGCGAACATTTTGACAATTTCGCATACTGAGGTGTCTATCTAGTAAATGGATGGTCTCTTAATTTTCATTTCGAAATAAAATCCGTGTTGTGATTTCATTCTTTCGCTCGAATAAAATGTCTTCGTCACAAAATCATGAAAAGTAAGACCATATTCTGGAAGATGTCGCCTAGCACGAGCACTCTTTGCCAAAATAGCTCACCTAACTCAGGGTATTTCACCATGGAATTGGAAGGTGTTGTTTTCAACATGTGGTGAGATGGACCACTAGTCCATAAGAGTAAATTTAATACTATCACTTTATGGATGGATTAAGGCGATTCCATATTTGAATTTTCCATGCTTCCGAAGACCCTCGTTTATAAAAATGCTTGATTGATGGCAATATTTAGGTGAGAATAGAAATAGAGATATATATACGTGAGTGTCGGGACTCACCCCACGGCGAATACAAGTCGGGGGCGATGCTTGGATTAGCGTCCGCTGCCTGTTTTATGTATCTTCTTGACTTTTGGGCATATATGTAATGGCCGTACCAAAATGTCTGAGTTTGACCAGGTTATTAGAGTTGACCAGTTTGAGCTTTTCGAGGAGGAATAGTTTAAGTTAACTAAGACACCATTTACATTAGGCCTCGTCGATACGAGTTCATGGAACGGGGCGGAGCGTCACAATCAGACTTACGGATAAAGAGATTCTGGCATTAGAAGTTCAATAAGTAGCACTTTATCGGTGTCAGGTGCATGCAGGTTTTGAGTGGCCTGAACTCTATATAAACTGTGGCTTGTGATACCAAATGAAAACCTAGCCCAAACAACACTTGAGCTCCCAAAACCTGAGAAAACTCTCGAAGCCAGGAACACCTTTTGAAGTAGTAGCCACTGCAGTGAGAAATCGGACCAGGGCAAAGGCACCACTGTGATTCCACGCCTGCGGACCACCAGGTCGCCACCGTAGGCGATCGCCGTCGTAAAATTTCACGACCTGACCGCCGCCGGGCGTAGCAGATCGTGGAGAACCGGCGGCTGTTTTTAATTTTTCACCTAAGTTTTGTGATTTCAGTAGTTCACGATGCCTCGGGCCACCCTGCAGCCTCTTTTCCACCATTTTGGACCTTGAACTCATCTCGTGGTCCCTTTTGCGGATTCATACTTAGTTTGGAGGATTCGTTGAAAGCGAAAGGGGTGGCCAAAAGCTTAGATCAGGTTTAAACACACAGCGTATTGGACCAAGGTAATGATACCAATGAGTTCCTAGTCTCTTGGGCTTTCCATTGATATGTGGTTTGTAAATTTTGGACATCGTTTAGTTAGGTTTCCATTTTGATTGTTCGGGTAATTCTGAGAGATCGGGACTGAAATAAGTCTGGAATTAGTTAATTTGACAAAATTGAAGTTGTATTAGTGAGGGTGGATGTTTTTAGGAATTATTGGACGATTCAATTTCGAGAAATTAGCTCCCGGGTGAAAAGCCCAATTTTAGGTCACAGGGCTATAGAGGCGCGTTGTGTAGTGGACACAGCCAGTCGATTAAGGACAATTTCATGATTCATTATTCTAAGACGCCAGGGGCATTCCCGATGTTGTTGGTTGATTATTGGAACTAAGTGATATTTTATTTATATTACGAGGGCACTCCGCACGTCGGTAGGGAGACGATCTGCGAGACGAGGTGGCGTCTATGATGCGTAGGTGGTCTCTTTGTTTTTTGGTCTTTTTGGGGTATTATTATGATATATATTTTGCGGTTGGTTATTTTCATATATATAACTTATTTGATCGGACGGTTGGTTGTACGCCAAATGAAAATGCTCGAGTTTATATGATTTATCATTTCGTATGAATTTGTCAACATTGTAAATATTTGAAGTTTCACAGTGTTCATGGATGTGAAATAGTTTATATGTTTTTAAATGATTTGGGATATGGTATTCAAATATATCTATAGTGATTAAATATTTTACATATATCTTTATTTTGATAAAATGGTTGGTTGCATGCAAATGTGATTACTTCGGTCTCATATAAAACAAGTTTATCATTTTCTATGAGTTTTGTCGCCATTTTAACTATTTGAAAGTTTCTTGAGTTTCTGTGGATAAGTCTGTGGGTATTTGAATATTTTGGAGTCGTGGATATGGGTTTTTTTCTCATGTGTGAAAACTCATTGTTTTAAGAAAAGAGATTCAGTCTTGTAAGAATGATTATGATCAGTGTCGTTTGGAAAGATACTTGTAATTAAAAATACGAATATATAATGATTTCCCACGGTCGTGAGATTCGAGTTCACAGAGCGGTTGGTATGCACCCGCGATGTCGTGAGTTTAATTTATATATTGGCCCACCCGCAGTGTGAAGAATTGGATCGCAGCCGGTTGTTCCGATGCGTGAGATTTGTTATATATTAATTACGGTCGTGAGGTCGGATGCAAGCGGTTTGGTATGCCACGATGTCGTGAGTTTAGTTATATATTATTTCCATGGTCGTGAGGTCGGATTCTGAAGCGGTTGGTATCTGCGATGTCGTGATATTTGTTATATATTAATTACACGATTAAGTGAGGTCGGATTACCGGCGGTTGTGTCCGCGATGTCGTGAGTTTAGTTATATATTATTTCCCAGTCTGGCAGTGGATTAAACGATTTGTTAATACCCACGCGATGTCGAGAGATTCATTATATAATTCCGGTCGTGAGGTGGATAAAGCGGTTGGTAATACCACGATATCGCTGCGTGAGTGGGTTCGAGTATACGTGGGTATACCATCACGGTTTATAAAGGATATAATATACGGTACATTGTTGATCACCTGCGATTAAATGCTGGCTTTTCATATTTATAGTTTGTAGTATTTTCATGATTCTTTGCTCTGACATGATGGTTACATATATTTATTCTCAATTGTATGTTGTGAAACCAGATTCCGGTTTTAAGGTTCTAGCGAAAAACTGATGTCGGTCCAAACTTTTAGGCATGACTTACCATATTGTTGAGCTTTGGTAAAGTTGGGTTTATAAACGTTTGCTAAGCGAGGAACATTACAAAAGAGTGGACGTGAGGTCTGAGAAGAAAGATTTTTAACCTAAAAACATTATTTTCTATATAAATTATACCCTCACTTGAGATTCTTTTCTCACGTTTATTGTTTTAATATCTGTTCCACAGGTCAAGGCTATTTCGTAGGGTCACACCTCGCATGGTCAATCTTCATCTATACTGACGAATTTGCGGTACTCTATCCCACCTATATGTCTTTGTGTTTTTTAGTGGACCTATTTAATCATTTGTAACCCTAAATTCATAAATACTCTTAGAATGCTCTACGATATTAGTATTAATAGTTATGGGGTCTTATCATATCATGGTGGAACTTTTATATATAGTGAGGTATTAGTGCAGCATGTGTTCACTTCTCTTTTAGGTGAGGATGTCCTTGGCATTCCCTAAGGATTTGTACAATGTCACGTTCCCACCCTAAATGAGGTTCCTGATTTACTGGAGGTATCAGGGTCGGATCACAATCATATAGATTAGGTTTGCTTGTGGAAAAGAATTGAATCTAGATATCCCATTCAGCAAGAGAACTAAGCTATGTGAGTAATTAATTTGAACCGGAAAAGTAATCAAGAAAGTATAAATATTTTCAAGAGGGTATGATAGTGTAATGGCTAAACCTATATAATACCTTCTATATATCTTGGCACATATATACATGATAAATTTTAGCAATTTTCTAATACTATATATATATATATATACTATATGTATATACTATATATATATATATATATATATGTATATAATATATATATCTCTCTCTTCTCTCTCTATATATATATATATACTATTTTCTATTTTTCTATAAATTTAATGATTTAAGTTTTGATCATTTGTATGCAGAATTATACAAATATATGTCTTGCTTGAAAAGAAACAACAGCAAATGAAGTGTAATACACATTAATTATCAAAAGCCCAAAGTCTTTGAACCATTATAGGAAGTTGAGCCCATTCTTCCCGCGGTGTAATGCATGTATACATAAAGTCAAGTCATCTCATTGAATTGTGAAATAAACCAAACCTGAAGGACTAATCATACAATAAGAAATGAGCATAATTTTCATTTCCTGAAAACAATATATATGTTCATTCTGACGTGGAGAGCATGGAAATTAATTAATCAATGGAGTATGAAGGCTTTGTTATAGATAAAATTACTGCTTGATGGTAATAAGAATATGAGAAGAAAAACAAAAAAATACTCCACCAGTGCCACACGTGGTTCGGCAGTGTACTGTCTATCAGAGCAACTGGGTTTGAACTTTTCACTATATCGCCAAATAGGATTATCTCAGTATTTATAATAACTCTAGATATAGTTAAATTACTCAAAAAACACACGCCCTATCCTAAATATCTGATACTTATTACCTTACAAATTAATTATATCTTCTTCTATATGATCCAAACATCGCAAAGCTCTTGTAACCTCTGAAATCTAATGGATTTGAACATTGTCTTCCCTATGACACATATTAGATTAGTATTAATGATGGACTAAGCATAATTAATGTATTAATTTTAATTGTATAAGTATGCATGTTAATTATGAATACATTTATGGGATGATTTAATATTAACTAGCTGAGCTCATGGTTCCTATCTTCTCCTTTCTTTGGTAGCCCCATTTGTGAAACTCAATTGTTCCTAGTGCTCTCTCCTATATCTATATATATATATGCTGAGTAAATAGAGCCCTAAAATTTTACAAAGTTTGAGTAGAGACACACTTTAGGGAAGGAAAGGCTATCTGTGGCTTCTATCTTTTATTTGATCTCATCCCTTGCAAATTTGAAACAAATAATGGCAATGGTCGGGATTCCTCTTGGTATGTTTTCCGTCTAGTACTAAATTGATATACTTCATTAGTGCCATTTGGAGAAATCCCTACATAACAACGCTTTTACTGAAAACAGGCACTCATTTTCTCATAATAAGATTTTCAAGAGACTATTTTTTCCATGGAAAATAAGAAATTAGAAAATGAATTAGTCAAACTTTTCTATCCTTGCTATATCAATTACCCACTTGTTTTTAATTTTTTCTTGTTGGTACCTTTATAAGGATCTTCTCGACAACCACACTCATCTTTTCATTGAAACAAGAATTTCTTAAGTCTTTTTAATTGGTTGATTCTACATCTGTCTCATAAAATTTTATGGAAGGACACAAAGTTGTAACTGAAAATAGATCTTAGCAAAAATTAGTGTTAAAAACTTTCTATCTTAGATAAAATAGAAAAAAAAAAGAAGGATATTTCATAACAATTCAGCCAAATTCTGCCTTGGTTCATTTTCATAACTAACCAAAATATATTTATCACCAATTATAAATTCATTGGCAGCTTCCTCGAATAACTAGGAAAAATTATCTTCTATAAATTTTCAACATATGCAATGATTAAATATTTTAGAAATTAGTTTTGGTTTTATCTTTATGACTGTAAATAAGAATAGCAATTCATCTTGATTGTAAAGGTGCTTGAGTAAATTTTATTGAAGTGTCCCACATTAAGGCTTACCAGAAAAACCAGTCTTTGGACATTGCTGGGGATTGGATTGTCTTACGGTTGATGCATGCACATAAAGTCAAGTCATCTTGATGATTTGTAAATAAAACCAACAAGGTACAACTCACTTTAACAAATAAAGAAATGAGCGTAATGTTCATTTCATAGCTCTAATCTATATGTTAGATTTGGAAGCATTAGGAGGCTTAAAAGTGTTAATCCCGATGGAGTATGAAGGTGCATTGCTGCTTCCTCAAATAACCAGGGAAAAATTATCATCTTCTTATAAATTTTCCAACATATGCAATGATTTAATATTTTAAATTAATTTTTTGGTTTTATCTTGCTTGACTAGCAAAATAAGAATAGCAATTCATCTTGGCTTAAGGCGATTCGACAAATAAATAAAATAAAATAATTATCAAGTTTGTGAAAGTTATTTCTCTAATATTTTTCATACAAATACGATAGAAAAGTTCATGGATTCTTTCTTTTATCTCATCGACTCATTGGATATTTCGAGCAAAACAATCATGTTTCTTAAAAGTTTTGGACAAATCTATTTTTAATGTAAGAAAAGGGTGTGATGGGACCCCACGTATATAAATACAATGGACCACATTATATAATGGACCACACAAATTGAAAGTAGGCCCATGCAAACCACACAATGAATGTATCATAGTGAGAAAATGATACCTGTGATGACTATATAGTTTGTTTCTGATCACACAAAATTAAAAGATCATATATAATGGACCATATATGAAGAATGAAACATAAACGAAATTGGTCATGTATCATACAATGGATTGAATGGTCTATGACCATTAGTGGCTCAATCTATTACAAAGAATTTCTCTGAAATTATTGGTGATGATGGAATGCTTGTGGAAGGTTAAAATTTTTAAAAATTAAAAATATATAAGAAAATAGACACATTGCAATATAGGGTCCACGTAATTCAGCAATGTTGTTATGTACGCCGATTGAGCTAAAAGCTCCTTTCTTGAAGCCACTTAACTAAGAACAATATAAAGTAATATTTACAGAAGGCTGCATAGAAGAACTAGGGTAAAATTTGAGAAAACAATTAACTTATAGGGCTGTTTATCAGATTTAGTAAAGGTTGGTCTTCAAAAATGGAGTTTTCTTTTATTGAACTCTAGCAATAAGTAAAAACATAACATTACTACAATTTGTTACAACGATTACAGTAAAGCAGTCGTAATGGAAATAGTCTTGTCTTTTAAGTATGGCCATCGACTTTTATGTTGACGGATGCTTTGCGTTGTCTAACACTTGTGTATGTTCCATAGAAATGAAAGTTTGGAGGCATAATTAGGTATCTTCTTTATAACAAACATCCCGATCATTTTTTTCCCCATGGGGCGATCTACTCGGATCCATTGAATACACAGCCCTATGACCTTTAATTTCTTTACCAGCCAATATCATTTTCCCCCTCAATTCGAATACGTACCGTGCTCTTGATCAAGGTCAATTATAGAGCCACTCCCAGGAAATATAACCTACTATTTTCCACTCGACATCAATATTCTTTTTCTTCTCTCTAGCCATTTCAATAATAACTGCTGCTATAAACATGGGCTTGTAAGACACGTTTCCAAAATTTCTGAAATGTGCATTTCGATCTGATGTAGCCCATGGTCCCCCTTAGCTGTAGCATGCAGTACCTCCTTTTCTCCTTAGAGGCATAATTTGTAGACGAAATCAAAGCTTTTGGATTAAAGGTCTATAGATCAAGCAAAATATTATGAGGCTTGATATCTAAATGAAGAAGTTCTTTGATCTGACCTTGGTGAGAGATGCTGATACCTTTAGCTATCTTCTGCAACATATCTTGAAACATGCTAATAATGATCGATTATTTCGAATGTTGAAAATATAAACTGTCTAGTGACTCATTTGGTAAATTCTGCTTAAATCAAAGCTTCGTTTATAGCCCTTCCTTACAAAATGACTGTAGAACTATATTCACATGATGTATCATGCACAGTTGTTCCCCCTTCATTTATAAACTCTTCTCTTCCTTTGAAATCATCAAGGATCTTTATTGCAACAAAAACTTCATTTGAGAGCTCCTTATGTGATCCATACCCTCCTTGATACAACATGCGAAATTATTATTTGTGGTCTTTTAATATCGGCATAGGAATTATCTTGAGAGACTGCGAGAGCTACATAATCCTCGAAAGCTTGAATATTCAATTTATGCTATTTTTCTCAACTTATTAGGCGATAAATAAAGATTGCATTTCCCAAAGGTAAGTGAAGGAAACCAAGGATTATACTGCACATATATAAGGGTGGAAAATAGGTTTTGTAAGCAAATGGAAGAGAAAAAACAAACCAGGTGAAAAGATGATGAAAAGGAAATCTTTGTAAGTAGCACTTTATCCATGAGCTTTTTATAAAAGAAAATAAACTTGTGCTTACATGAGGATGAAACATAGGTTTCATATTCTTGAGTAATTTGGATTATTTTATAACCTAGGTTGGTGGAGCTCTCTACGAGTTCAATTGATTTAATTAGCATGTAATTGTTACAGCCTTAAGCATGGGATGCATACTTTTTAAAAAGAAAAAAAGAAGTAAGCATATGATGAATATCTCTAAGAGCTGGACCATTCAATTCTATTAGTGCCTTTCTTGTAAAGTTCATGGTACAAATGAGGCATACATAACAACTAGCCTGAAAATTCATAAGAAGCGGTGTTAAGTACGCTGCTGGTTTGGAATGCACTTTCGATTCAGGTTCCTACTTCTTACTCTTCTTCTTCGGTTAGCGTTTCTCGCAGCCTTCCGGTTTCACTAGCACATTAGGTTTGACCGATCATTGAAGACTCATGATCCTCCATGGAAATCACAAAATTGTGGAATTAGCATTGAAAATGCCAGGCAAGGATGAGGTCACTTCTTTGAGATAGTAAGAATAAGTGAAATAAAGCTGAATTAAACGAGGAACGAAGTGGAGGATGGATCCCCAGCTGCGGACTACGATTTATTTTGAACTGAATTGGAAGGAGACGGGTGTGATGTTAGACTTGCTGGGAAGAGCGGATAAATTAAGGTTTACAATCCGCCATTGAAGCGATATGTCGCTCTGTGAGTGCGAATGACATCTCACGAGAAGTGTAATTCTTTCCTACTGAGTGTGAGTGGCGGCTCTAGTATGGTGGTTTTCTTGTGCCCAACCAAGCCCGAGATATCCGGTGTGGGAGACGAGAATTTGGCGGTCTTTAGCCAGGAGCAGACCGGATAAGCAGGACCATGGTGCGACACCTTGGCTTGCACTCGTCATGAATCCCTCCGTCAAATCTCTGCCCGAGCAACCTCATAAACAACAAAGAAGAAGAAGAAGAGTAAAGAATTCCCATTTTAATTTGTTAAGCAATTTGCTTCTTGATCTATAGTTTAATTTACCTTCTTTTCTCCCATTATATATTATGAATGAACATAAGACATGCAATGCCCTTGAGTTTACAAGTGTATATCCAGCTTTGCTTTTAAACTTTTTACATTCATAGATCTTAAAATGTTTGCTTTAACTAAAGCAGGTCATATTATTCCGATAAAAGTCCATTAAAAACTTCTTGAGGAATTTGGTAGTCGATATGTTGAACCGACCAAGTAAGGCGTGGAATATTTTGAACCTACCCTTTCTTTGGAACTCATTTCTAGATGTGGGATTGGGAGGAGTGGATGTGATAATCCTCATGTCTTTACTTTATGTTTTGTGTTCTTGGAAAGGGAAAAGGATAAATGAAATTTTAGATTGGCCCCTCTTCCTGGCGATGTGTCAGGAAACATTTCCTACCCTTTTCAGTTCTGAGTGATCCATTGCGTTGCACGTGGTGAGTTGAAAGCAATGCAGTACTCGTTACATAAGCCTCAAGGTGGGAAACCTGTGGGAAATTCTTGGTTACGGATCAACTACCATGATTATACCATTGTGGTAGTGGATCACGGGCTTTCGAAAAATGAAGTGTTGGATCTCAGTCTCTCCGTCCATTCTTTATATTCACAGTGCATCGTTGGGTATCAAACTCCATATACTTTTTCTGCACTTATTTAAAGAGAAATTATTCATCTTTATAATTAGCCTTCTCATGAGACATTATTCTATATAATAGACATTAAAATGCAAGGAGCGATCGATCCACTGACGACTACATTCCTATTATTATACAACCTTTACTACACTCTTCTTGCTACTACTACTACTTCAAATCTCTGACATATATTTCAAATGAGCCGGAGACTATATGTAGTAGAAAGTGTTCAGAATTCGCACACGATGACGATGTAGTTCATTCAACCATTAGAGGCTTCCTCGCCCGACAACCTTTCCATAATGTAGTTTACAAGATTGTTTGCCTTCAGGGCTACGGCACCATTTATGCCTTTCTTGCAACCACTATACACGGAAAAGGCGATGCCTTTTGGAAGGAATGCTTCGTGTGCCCTACGAGAGGAGGAACAACCATATTCCCAACACTTCGGAAAATTTGTGAGTACGAGACGCCCTCATACATACTTGATATTTCAAGGTGAAAACAATTTGAAATAACCTTAATATTTTAGCTAATTTCATTTTATACTCTTCAATTTTTTATTTATTATTTTCCTCCAAACTATTGAGAAACCATAAAGATAAAAGCTGAATTCTTTTGTTCATATCTCTTCCTTTAAACTTTTCAAGAACTAAGCGCGGCAAAAAATCTTTAAAAATGATTATTTAAATATTACATGAAGGAAGTTCTTATTTCCCTAATTCATTCGTCAAGTGAAAGACCAATAAGGAGAAAAATTCCTTTACATAGAACGATCCAATCTCAGTTTGGTATCTTATCCTCCTATTCCTAACAGGTCTTACTCATGTTGTTCAATAAAGGCTATGTTGGCAGTTCTTCGAGAAATACTACAGAAATCTAGAAAATAGAAAGAAAAATTGAAGAAAAAGGAAAAATAAATTAAATCTCACATATTATTTTAATTAAGAGAGAAAACAAGTAGCAATTAATTTCGATTTTAATATTTCGTCTGTTGATATGGTATTTTCTCTCTAAACATGTAGAAGCCCATCATCTATAATCTTGGTAGAGAGCGATCGGAACCAAATCCTCATTTCCACATCTAGTGAGCGTGATTTTATATAAAATTAATTCCTTGAAAATCCCAGGTTACAATATTTATACTAACCACCTTATCTTCACTATCTTTGCTTGGGTACTCTTCCCTCATTTCAACCAGGTTTGGTTTAATCTTGCAGGGGATTTGCGGAGATTTATAAAGATAATATTGCTACCTTTTATTAGTAGATTCCCATCAATTTTCTTTGAAATAGATATTTATTTCTATTCATTTTCCTAATTTTTTTTTACAAATTGGACTTTCTTTATTCAACAGAGGCTATATCACACACCTTCACATTGAGGTAGATTGCTACTATAGTGTTCCATAAACAGGATTTGATATGGCTTGGATGGTTTGATGTGGTTTCTTAACATGATCTTGGTGATTACGTAACTATCTGCAACCTCTTCATGATTGGTAAGAGTACTTACTTTTCTTACATGTCTCCTATTTTAGTGTTATTTATGTTTTTCACTTATAATATTGCTCTATATTCTTAAATTTGTGGCATTTATTTCTTTTACTAGGAGGCTGGATACTGCGTATTCTTGGTAAGGCTACCAAATTCCAACCTACTGATTTTTTTTTTCCTTCTTTTTTACTGATCAAACTGCTCCCCAGGAAACAGTACACTTTTAAAAGCATGCTCAAAATCGATTTTCACTGAATTAAGTGGTTTCTAAAGTAGCTATTGAGCTTGGAGGTGGCAATTCGGGCGGACGAGCTAGGCTTCCTGGGTCAAATCCAAATTCCCGCTTTTCTGCAAAAATATAGTATGTACCGACCTACTTAATCCGAGCGGCCGGGTCAAATTTATTTTGTTCTTGTGGGTCTATAAATTTGCCGCCACTCCTGGCCCTAATTTTCGTGGACCTGCCACTAACAGCCGCACTTAAATTGCCAATTTAATTGAGCATGGCTCACTAACAACACAACCACTTATTTTTTGCTATCTTTGTTCCTTTTTTATTTTTTTTGGAGATACTTAGTTTTTTTCGTGACATTTGATTTGTGTTTAGTCATAGGAAGGGCTCTCTTCGGGATTTTCAGGCCTATTTGCGCATTTGATTTACAAGTTTCATCAAGACATCTATCATTAGATGATAGTATCAAAGACTTTACGCGAATCACAAAAAAATCTCCAACCCATCAAGTACTCCTATTCAGACATAAAGAGGATGACTCATAACTTTGCGAACAAGTTAGGTCAAGGAGGTTTTGGCTCTGTGTATAAGGGAAAATTTCGAAGTGGTCACATTGTAGCTGTGAAAGTATTGATCATGTCAAAAGCTAATGGACAAGATTTCATCAATGAGGTTGCTACAATAGGAAGAATTCATCATATTAATGTGGTGAGACTTGTAGGATTTTGTGTAATAGTGGGTCAAAGTGGGCACTATTTACGACTTCGCTGCCCACGGTTCTCTCGACAAGTTCATTTTTCATAAAGAAGAAAGCAAAACTTTATTGTTGGGAAAAGATGTACAAGATCGTAGTTGGAGCGGGGCGTGGTATTGAATACCTACATCAAGGCTGTGATTATGCAAATCTGACATTTTGATATCAAGCCACATAATATCCTTCATGAGGACTTCACACCAAAAGTTTCAGATTTTGCCTGCAAAGTCAGATTCAAATGTGATGAAAGTATGGTGTCTCTCATCGCGCATGAGGAACATTGGGTTACATTGCTCTGCACTATTCTACAAAAACATTGAGGTGTCCCATACAAGGTTGATGTTTATAGTTTTGGAATGTTATTAATGGAGATGGTGGGAAGAAGAGAATGTGAATGCAAATACTAACACCTAAGTAAAATATATTTTATCAGCTGGTTTATGATAGATATCACCAAGGGATAACATGTGACTTGGGAGATGCCAATCGAAGATGAAAAAGAAGCTTGTTAGGAATATGGTGATAGTTGCACTATGGTATACAAATGAAGCCCATAGATCGTCCTTCAATGAGCAAAGCCTTGAGATGTTAGAAGAGAGGTTGAGTTGTTAGACATGCCTCCTAAGCCTACTCTATACTTCGAGGAAATGTCCGTTGAGAATCATATGAGCAATCCAATAGAAGCAGCAACTACCTCAAGCAATTCCATGGGTACAATTTCATTAGGTGGAAGGTAGTGTAGCTTTTTTCTAACCTACAAGTTATTTCCTATGATATTATATATTTGTAACATAAGAGGCAATGTGTGTGGCCTATTACTCTTCCTAGCAAAGAAGCATATAATAAATTATGCAATTAATAACCGTTATCTATGTTCATATGATTTAAGCAGCAATGTAATACCGAATGCTAATGGATGGTCAAGGCATGGTTCCAGTACTCTAATAATTATTAGTTTAATTAACAACAATTCATATGACTTTAACACCAAAAATATATCACGTAAAAACAAAGTACTAAAGACTCGACCATCGGTTGAGTTTTCTAGAGCATACAAATGCTTTCGGCTTTTCTTTGGTTTCCTAGCTGGTTTGCTTCTTTTCATCACCCTTATTTTGATCAAAATTTATTCAGTACTAGCTTTTAGGCATCTTGTCACTTCATCTTCGAATCAAAGGAAAATCCTTCTATTATCCCCAAGATACATGAAACCATCACATGGAAAGGAGGGAAAATAATGCATTTCTACAAAGAAAATACCAAATGATCCAACAATCAATTTCACCCGAATACTCAAAAAAAAAAAAGAAGGGAATGCTAATCCTTCAACCATCGTTCACCAAACATTAGATTGTCGCTGAATGACAAAGTCATTCATAAAAGCCTCCACCTAACGAAATATACAATCCCAAGTCAATTAACAAAATAAAACCGCTCATACAATTTTCCATAAGACATTACACCTTTTCCCGCACTTCCGTGCCGACACTAGGTAGGAGAGACAGCCTAACATGAAAAAAAAAAAGGAAATTCACTAAACTCAAGCGAGGGAAACAGATAGTAGGATAAAAATAAAGACCGCCCAAAAATAGTTACCTTATTTCTGAAGATATTAAAGAGAGAACTCCACAAGATAAAGAGCAAATTATGGACAAACCTTGCTTCACTGACCAAAGTTGACTCGAAGAAGAAAAATATGTGTTAAATGGAAGCAACCAAATCTGCTTCTAATCGAATACTAGATTAGATGAGGGCTCAGGCTACATATTTGTGCCAATATCGTGAATCGGTGGCTAGGAATGAGAAAACTGTCAAAATGAAAAATAGACTTACAATGCAGAATGTCCTGGAAGGAACTATTGTTGTTTTATAGATGGTTCCTGCAAAATTAACCAAAATTTAAAGGACTAGATGAAGGCTACTAGTGTTTAGAAATATGCAAAGAAGCAACTATATTGATGAGGAAAACCAATGGAAATAAAGGCCAATTAAGCAAATATTGAGTAACTTATAAATTTGGAAGCACGACTAGTTCACCACTAGCTCGTTTCATATGAAACAATGTGACAATATTTACTACTGGGCGTCAGTCGAACTATTTCATAGTTTCATTAGATATAAAGAGATTAAATTCTTAGATCTCGAATAGAAACACCCAATGGACCAATCATCAAGAATAAAGAATCATGACATCATAAAACATAGAACATTACCTTTAAATCTAAGAACATTCATGATTTCTCTCGGATGGGGGTATCCATAATTACCATTCACTCGACAAAGACCTATATCCCCACTCAACGATGGGGATTCACCTTTCACACCAACAAGAGCCCTCGCAAAATAAAAGAAAAAGAAGATTTACCAAAAACTTTCTTAAATGTACTTTATTTATACAACAACATAATGCAATGCATATAGGGAATGGGAGGGGGCAGCACAGAAGTCGAGGTGGAAGTTGGATTAAGTTTCCCCAATAGGAATTATTGAGGGTTCAACTCCAAAAGCTTAGCATACGACATATAAGACTAAGGTGGTGTTTGTTTTTTGACTTAATGCTGAAAGCTGAATAGCTTTCAAGATTAGTTCGTTGTTTTTTAAAATTTTCTACGACTTATTATCAAATTTTAAAAAGTTCGACAGAAAGTGAAAATATTTAGCTTTTTCTATCTGCAGTTTCATTTTCCACAAAAATAAGAAAATTAATCATTGTCCACGAAAATAAGAGCTAGCAATATACACTACTGGGGCATGACAACTAGAGGGTTTCGGGACTCGACCTGGCCCCATTCGATTCTACCGTTTATTTTAAATTCCCAAACTTATCTCATTTAAAAATTAGTGAGGGCGGGGCGGAGATGGGAAAATTCCCAAACTCGCCCCGCTGTTACTTTATTTTAGTTTTATTTTTAAATTTTAATTTTTTTTATATTTGCTTTATTTTTATTATATTAAAATTGAATATTTTTCTTATAAAATAAAATATTAGGAATTTTTATAAATTATTTATTAAAAACACTATAATAATTATTATTATTTATATTAAAGTATAAAATAAAATAATAAAAAGATATTTTTAAATACAATCAAAAAGGGTAGCTTATTATTATTATTTTTGATATATAGTTCTATATTGCTTCATTCGGGTCCGTTCGTTCCGAAATCGAAAAATTCGCCTAGAGTCAGCTGCAACTTATCACCTTAAAACTGCACTCGCTGTTCCAATTCGACAAAACTTTTTTGGGTCACTAGATTTCACGAGACGAATTTAACGGCGCAGTCCGTTTCGTTATTTGAGATCTAGAGAATTTTCTAAACTTCCCTGAACCCTTATGATAATTTATTATTTTTATTAACATTTTGCCATTTTTTTGAAGGTACTTTTAATTTTCTCTGGTTTACGTAGAGTAATAATATTCAATCTGCATTGATTTGAGAAAATAAACTCAAACCCATTAAAAACCCGATTAAAATTAAATTAAACATGTGTCATTAAGAGCAGGCGTGACATGAACCTAAACAACTGCCTGTCATCCCTACTCACTACTTAATGTTAAAAACAAACAACTTAATACTTAATGCTATTGCTACTATTCAACATTAAGCTCAAAAGTTCTATTCAAAGATTAAGTGAAAAAACAAACGAATCCTAAATGAGAGATGATCGCCTTACTTAAGTTTTCCAAGGAAGTGTCTTTCTCAATGGAAAACGAAGCTCTTCTCGTGGAAAAATGAAAGCCCCCTTCACAACACATCTAAAATTGATTGAATTATTAGAACCATGTACTAATCTCCAAACACCATAAATTTAAACTGACTTCACTCAGCCATAGAAAGTATGCGTGGCCGGATGGTGACAAAATTAAGTACAAGGTCCAGCTTATTAGAATCACAAATTATTGAATGCTTTCTCCTAATAGATGCACAAGATTCTAACCATTTTAAAACATACCTCTAAATCCCGTAAGGCTCGATAACAAATACAGTTGATAAAAGCAAGGTTGAATAATTCAGTGATGGTATGCTGTCAGTTGAAGTCTCATAGCCATTATAGCATATTTTATGGGGAGAGGTTGATAGCGTAACACAGAGATGATATCATGAGTCACCCCATGGCCAGCCAAAATCCATGAAATCAGGAACCAAAGAAGCATACCACTTCTTTGGGTGCAAAGGGCAACAATGAATACCTTTTCTTTGATGCATGACACACTGATCACTTAAATAATGTACCAAAGAAAATTTGGCTTAAAAACTGGAGATATAATCATATTAAACAGTCATGAACTTGCCAAGAATGCAGGTTAAGAGCATGCTATACATTTACATAGGTTTTAAAACAAGTAAGAAAATAAATAAAGGTAAATAACATGGCCTAAATGCATTATTTTCAAAATTCATCCCAATAAATCCATACTTTTTAGAATTCATATTCTACCAAAAATGCAATATTGTTTATAATAAATTTGCTGGGCTGTGGCAAGACAAGCGCTCCTGATTGAGGGAGTCACGCCTTCTAAACTCCGTAACTCGTAATCTCTAACAAATTCATAAGAGAAGATAGTTCAAAGAAATCGTATGCCATGACTAAGATAAAATATGTGTCAACCTTTTTGATCGATGGACTTTGTCAAAAAGCACCGCAGGCAATTCCAGGAGGAGACCTACAAATTTCACTAGGTCAATCAATGGACCAAAGACTAGATGAAGAACCTTCGAACATCAGTTTCTTACTGAGGTTCGCATGCTTATCTAATGTTTCTTCCCTCCAAAAGTTACGCATCATCATCATGCCCTATATTCATTGATATATCCACATGGAATGCATTTCAAAAAAAAAAAAACATAGAGCAAAAGAAAGTGGAAAGGTTATTTAACCAATTGCCTGTGACTTCCAACTCCATGTCACATGAACATGGAATTGATCATTCTAGCCTTTTTTTACCTTTCTTTGTTTCACCATTTGCTTTCTTCTTTAGTGGATATGTGTTCCACTTTAACCCTTGGGTGAATTTTCCTCTGAAGCCTCATTCAACAAGGGCTCTTGACCATTCTCAATAAGAACTGCATCCTTTTCTTTGTCCCGAACTTGAGTTGTTTTACGCACAGATGATTCTTCATGATGTGTAAGACCCGAGAAATTCCAATTTCTGGAATAAGGGCAAAATCGCACTTCATTACAAAATTGTAATTTCGGCAGTAAACTGCACTTATTCTCTAGATCTCGGATGATGAAACGGATTTCACCCCTGAATCGCCTCAAAAAAATCTAGTTAGCACGTAAATTCAGAATATTCCGAGACGTTTGAGTTGGCACGCTTTTTACTTATAAGATCGTAAGGCTTTCGAAAGCCGTGAAAACGATTTTCAAGGACGAAGTCACATATATCAAGCAACATGTTCCATAAGTGGTGAAGAGTAGAGAAATGATGAAAATGGACGGCCGAGATAGTGTCGAATGTCAAAACTGGAGAAAGAAGGGAATTAATTAATTAAATTGACTTAAGTCACAAGAAGACAAAAACATGCTACAGTGCTTCTTCTCCAATGTTAAATGAAGCAAAAACGGGTTGGAAACAGGGGGTAGCAGCAGTGGCCAAAAATGGAGGAATTTAGAGAGAGAAGGACCTCCTTCTCTCTAGAAATACGCGCGATCCGACCGTCGGCGGTCTTCGGGGCAAGAAGGAAAAACGTTCTACGCAAGCAGCTACGTTGCACTCCAGATCGGAGTTTTCTTCAAACTCTTTGAGGTAGGATTTTCTCCCTACTTGAGTTTTACTCCCATTTTAAGTGTTTTACTAATGTTTCGGTTGAATGAGGCCACGAGAGGCCGTTGGATCGGTCCCAAAAATTTGGGACCAAATTCTGTTAGAAATTCTTTATTGGGGATTTTTCACCATCCGCGGATACCAGAAAATTTAGTAGAAATAATGGCTGTTTGGGTTGATTTATGGCACATTCATGTGCACATCATGTGTTGGTTTGATTAAGGCCTCTAATGGTCATGGAAATACGGGGTTCGCAAAGTGAACCGTTGAATTGTGATTTTTCGGGAATAGTAACCGAGGGTTTTACTATTCCCGAAACAGTGTTCTAAAAATATATTTTTGTGAAAATATGTGTTTGGTCGAATGATTTAAATTAAATTACTCGTGTGTGATCATTAGCCCAAGGGAGCTAATTTTGATGTGGAAATTTGGAAATTTACATGACATGATTGTGTGAATTGAATGCCTTGTGAATATATTCGTGTTTATATATTTGTATGTGATTAGATCAGATTGAATTGGCACACATGATTTCATATGCACCGGAACATCCTAGGACTGTAGGAGCAGTACGAGATGAGTCTAGAGAAGACTTGTCTGAGGGTAGTCTCAAATATTAATTATCGGAGGGTAGTTCACAAACTAAAAATATCAATCGTCGGAGCGGCCCAATTGATATTCATCGGAGGGTAGTCCACAAACAAATAATATATCAATCGTCGGAGCGCCCAATTGATATATATACATCAGAGGGTTGTCCACTAATAAAATAATAATTCTCATACAAGGCTTAGGCGAGTGTGAGAGCCTGTGAGGCTCGTGATCCTGAGTTGGTCATGTAGACATTCAAGAGGATCATGCATTTGCTTGAATGTGTGTGTTTACTTTGGAACATTGCACTCGCACTTAGGTGGTGAGTAGCCCACTTAGGCGACATTCTCCTACCGAGCATTAGCTCACCCCGTTATGGATCCCCTATTTTGGCTGTGTACAGTGGAGCGTAAGGACCTAATTGGCCCTGCAGACCGAGATTAGAAGAAAAGGCGGATTGTGGCTTTGGCGTTGACGATATTTACATGTATTAGAAATTGAGAATTTTAATATATGTTGTATGAGAGTAAAACATTCAACTCAGAACTATTTGGGTATATAGTTGGCATGTATATTGAGTAATCGCTTATGGGCCCAAGTGGTCGTATTGTATATATTGGACTGTTTGGGACAGGTAAATGCAGGTTTTATACAAGTATTGTATTCGCAGAGCTCCCGTACAAAGGAGACTCTCGCCTCGATGCCAAGTGGCGTCGGCAACCCGACATCCACTTGTATTCCATGTATCGACTAAGAATAATCCGACCCCGTAAATGTCACGCTCTGGTAGATCCAGATAAGGTAAACGATTACCTTGGGAGCCCGATGGTGAAGAGGTAGGAGTTCTGATACCAGCTTCACAGCTTGGTATCAGAGCTTAAGTTTATAAATACATAGAGCTTAGTGTTGATAAGCTAGGTATACGATTACCTAGGGCTTGAGGGACTTAGGTCTAGGCCACGAGTCTTAGAATGTGGAACTTAGGTATGTGGAAACCTTTGGATTGAGGATTTGGGCTTAGGTCGTAGTCGAGTAAGAACATCGCCACTAGGTGTGGTTCGATGTTGAGTATAGCATGAGATTACCTGTGAAAATCACTGACAAACTAAGACACTACATGCACGTGTGTTGATGTGTTTTGTGTGATTTGATGAAATCTTGTATGATGGTGTGTATGCCATGTTGTTTGTCTGTTGTGAAATGATGTGTGCTTGATGATTAGCACATGAATGTGTAGAAAATATTTTGAGTGGTACAGTGTATAAAACTGGAATTGAAAATGAAGAAAAAAATAAATTTTTATAAATTTATTGGATGAGGATTGAAGAAAATGGAAGAAAATAAATTTTCATAAATTTATTTGAGTGGAGAAAATTTTTCAGTGGAAAACTGGAAAAAGAAAATAAATTTTATAAATTTATTTGGTTAAGAGGAGGAGAAAATTATTTTCTAAGGTTTTATATGGTAAAATTGAAGAAAAGTGAAGAAAATAAATTTATGCATTTATTTTCCATGTATTATGGAAAATGGAAAATTCGATTTTAGTGGATTTTTTTAGAGATTTTTTCCACTTCGAAATAAATGAAAAAAAAATTTACTTTGGGCAAATCGTCAAGTAAACCCGCCCAAATATATTGAAATTTTTTTTATTTTTTTATCAGAATAGCGCTTTTGTATTGCAGGGAAAGGAGCTTGAAGGGCTGGAGGTATTGTATTAGAGAACAAAATTTTGTATTGCAAGGTTAAGGTTGTATTGCAACTTAAAGGGCTTGTAGGGTGAGAATTGCATAGTAATAGGAGGGAGGTAGCTAGCCATTGTATTTCGCGTGATTGTATTGCAAGGAAGGCTAAAGTAAGAAATTGTATTGCAACATAATTTTGAAATGTAGAGAAGAAGGCTTGAGTAGCTTGGAATTGCATTGCAGAATAGTGTAGGCTGAGTTGCAATACAAAATTGTATTGCAACTTGGTTGTGTAGTGGCTAGTGATCAGACAAAGAGAAGGAGGAAATTGTATTGCAATATACAAGAGTGTATTGCAAGGAAATGAAATTGGAAAATTGTATTGCAAGGTAGTAGTGAAGAAGGTAAATTGTGTTGCAATACAAATTTTGTATTGTGACCACAAGTATTCGTGAACAAAGAATAGTGAATGGGCACTATAAACAAGAATGCGAATATTAAATGTGAACAAGACGCCACCGGCCAACTGTGGAACAAGATTTTCGAAAAAATTTTTGAAAAAAAAAAAAAAAAAATCAAATCAAATTTGATAAAAATTTTCGAAAAATAAAATTTTCAAAAATAAAATTTTTGAAAATAAAATTTTTGAAAATAAAATTTCATTTAAAACAATTGAAATCGTAATCAAGGCTGTAGTTAAGGTGTAGGGAATTATATGCATGGTGAAAACGTGCTGTATAGGAAATGCAAATACTGGGTTATGGAATTACGACTAAGGATTTGATATCGAAAGAAATAAGAGGGCATAGAACCTTCTTGAAATAGATAAATTGAGTGGTTGGAATTTAACACCACTTAGGAAATGAACGGGTCAGTTCATGGTTGACAAGTCTATTAGTAATCAGCATCTGCATTACTAGTTAGACTGAAATGAAAATTAAAAGACTTGTTGCCATGTTAATTGTGTAGATGGCTAGTAGAGGACGAGGACACGAGGATTCACTGCAAGACCTACAAAAGACCACCGACAATTGACCCCACCGGCACTTGGATCACGGCCTTTGTAGCCGACAGGTTAGTAAAGGCCGCTATCGTGACAAGCTCGCATAGCAGGTAGTCAGGGAGATCCTAGTAACCCCCAGAGGTTTAGGACGCATCATCCTCCGACATTCACAGGGGGAAAAGATCCGATGGTGGTAGACCATTGGTTCATGCAGAACGAGAAAGTGTTAGAGGCTATGGAGATTACCTCTGACACGACCAGGATTAGACTAGCTGCGTTCTAGCTAGAGAATGAGGCCCAAATATGGTGGAAATGGGCAAGGACCTCTAGAGACCTTGGGAGGAGCCATGCCAGGAGTTCTCCCCAGGGATTAGGGGCGCAATAAGGGTGATAAGTCGAGGCTGCGAGTTAGAGATCTCGGGACTCTCTACTACAAAGGGACTTGAGGATCATGGACATGTCAAAGTTCGATGTCATCCTAAGGATGAATCAAGCTTATACCATGTGATCGCATCGATCAGGAGAGGAGGTTACCGCCACACGCAGATCTGCGATCGTATGGTAGCCTAAGGGGACAAGATGACATTTTGCCCCGCACAACATAATACAGTCCAGTGCCGTGGACGCTACCGGGTTGAAGAAGGTAGCCTTACTCGCAGGTCGAGGCAGAGACCCGCACTTGATCTACCTCAGTGGTTTGCTATACGTCGAACGTTCCGTGATGAGTTGCCCTGACTACCTCCACACAGGGAGGTAGATTTTGCATCGAAGCCACACTCGTACTTTACCCATCTCCATGACTCCGCATAGGATGGCACCGGCTGAGTCAGCAGAACTCGAGTCCAAATATTAAATAGCCATCGGACAAGGGGGCTTATTAGACCGAGCACTTCACCATGGGGGCGCTTCGCTCTAGTCACAAGAAGAGGGCAATCTTTGACCTGCATTGACTACGCATGCTGAACAGTATGATCCGTAACTCCACTTCATTACCGAGGATTGATGATTTAATCGACCAATGAGAGGAGCGAGTCTACTAAGATAGACCTTCAGACCGGTTATCATCACCGGGCTGTCAGGAGACAGATATCCCTAAGACTCGCCAGGACGCGTTATGTGGGTACTTTGAGTTTACTAAGGTGATGTTCTCTGATTGATGAATGCGCGAGCAGCATTCATGGATCTCATGCATGTATGCTCCAACCCTATTCAGATCAGCCATTTAGCCGCGCGACGACATTTTCGACTACCCCCATCCAAAGTGGGAGCATGAGTATCACTGAGGATCAGGTTACAAAATGACGAGAGACCATCACCATTGAATTAAGATCAGTAAGTGCGAGTTTTAACCATCGAGGTGAGATTTTGGGACACGTGGTATCGCACCTGAGTGTCACTTACCTAGAGAAGGTCAGAGGCAATGATGAATCGAGAGACCCCGGGAGATATCCCGACTGCGGTGGGTGTAAGAGACCCGGAGATCCCGAATTTCTCGTGTGGGTGTAAGAGACCCGGGAGAGATCCTAATTTCGTGTGTGCAGAGACCCAGAGAGATCTCACTCAGGGTGGTGATCCGGAGGATTCCGACTTGCGGTGGGTGTAAGAGACCAAGACGCCCCACCCTCAGGTGTAAGAGACCCGGGGAGACGTCCCAAAATTTCTATGTGGGTGTAAGAGACCCGTGGAGTAATCCAAAATTTCTGTGTGGGTGTAAGAGACCTGTGGAGTAATCCGAAAATTCTGTAAGGGTGTAAGAGACCCGTGGAGTTATCCGAAATTTCTGTGAGGGTGTAAGAGACCCGTGGAGTTATCCGAAATTTCTGTGTGGGTGTAAGAGAATCTGCGGGAGATATCCAAATTTCTATGTAAATGTAAGAGGCTCGGGTGTGTTTAAGAGTTATGTTGCCCGAGATGAAAACACATTCCACAAAGTTATCACGCAAACTTAGAGCTGAGCGATGAGTCGGGAGAGACTCGAGATGAAAACACACGACATGGTTATCAATGCAGACTTTAGAGCTGAGCGATAGGAGCCTGGGGTGACTGAGGTTTAGATAACTTTGGAAATTACATTGGGTGTTGTTGAGCCAGTAAGGGCTCGGTATATGGATGTCATTCATGACATGGACTAGATTGACGGTCCATTGGATTGTCAGTGATTGTGACCTTGGAGAGGTTAGCGTTTACACACCAAGCAAGGGTTGTGTAGGGTTACGTGACGTATGGATTACATACGGTTGTTAGAGGACATGCTGCGAGCATGCGTCTTGGATCATAAGGGTAGAGGATTAGTTGCCCTTAGTGGAATTCGCCTACAACAGCTATCGCGATACAGATGGCGCCGTATGAGGCACTCGTACGGGAGGCCATGTAGGTCACCGTTATGTTGACCGAGGTGGGAGAGAGCTCCATCACTGGGTCCTGATTTGATTAGAGACACCTTTGAGAAGGTAAGCTTGATACGACAACATTTCACTCCGCCGTAGAGCCAAGCAGAAGAGCTATGCGGATGTACGACGTCGACCCTTAGAGTTTGAGGTTGGTGATCACGTTTCCTTGAAGGTGATGCCTAAGAGAGGAGTGATCAGTTCGGCAAGCACGGGAAGCTATCGCCGAGGTTTATTGGCCCTTTCGAGATACTTGAGAGGGTAGGCACAGTTGCGTACCGGTTGGTGTTATCGCCCAACATGTCAGGCCCGCAAGGTGTTTTTACGCTCCATGCTCGAAATATATTCCATCCAGCCCCATGTGGTGGATCGGGGACGATAGAGGTTACCACACGATGGGACCTTGAGGAGGGACCAGATGTATTGATAGTTAGATCGTGTTTTGCGACGCAAGACCGTGAGGCTGGTGAGAGTGCTATGACGACACTGTGGAGTGGAGGAGTCAACGTGGGAGCACGAGACACAGATGCGCCACTTATCCTTCGTGTTTAGGATGAAGGTACGTAGTTTAATGCTTAAGATTTAAAATGACTATTTGCATGCATGGTAGAGTGCGCTGCATATGCATATGCAAGTGGTTAAGATAGTACAGACTCTGACGAAATTCCTTTTAAGGAGGGGAAAATGTAAGACCTGAGAAATTCCAATTCCTGGAATAAGGGCAAAATCGTAATTTTGATTACAAAATTGTAATTTCGCTAAAATCAATTTATTCTCTAGGGACTCGATGATAAACGGATTCCACCGTTGGAATCGTCTCGAAAAATCTAGTTAGTACGTAAAATTTCATAATATTCCGAGACAGTCGGAGTTGGCACGTTTTACGAGGCATCGTGTTTCGGGTGCCGTAAAACTATTTTCGATGCGACGAAAGTCACATATATCAAGTACTCATGTTCCATAAGTGGTATGAGTAGAGAAATGATGAAAATGGACGGCCGAGATAGTGTCGAATGTCAAAACTAGAGAAAGAAGGGAATTAATTAATTAAATTAACTTAAGTCACAAGAAGACAAAAACATGCTACAGTGCTTCTTCTCCAATGTTAAATGAAGCAAACTGGCTGGAAACAAAGGGGTAGCAAAGAAGGGCCAAAAAATGGAGGAATTTAGAGAGAGAAGGGACCTCCTTCTCTAGAAATACGCGCGATCCGACCGGGCCGCGGTCTTCTATGTTAAGGAAAACGCTCTACGCGGCAGCTACGCTGCGGATTCCGGATTCGGAGTTTCTTCAAACTCTTTGAGGTACTTGAGTTTTACTCCCATTTTAAGTGTTTTACTAATGTTTCTGCTTGAATGAGACCTGGTGAGGGGTTTGAAAGATCGCCCCAAAATTGGGACCGAATTGTTAGAAATTATTGGGGATTTTTCTCACCATTCGTGACAGTCCAGAAAATTTAGTGGAGTCACGGGCTGTTTGGGTTGATTTAAGTGTACATTCATGTGCACATCATGTGTTGGTTTGATTGAGGCCTAAATGGTCAGGAAATACGGTTCGTGCAAGCGAACCGTTGATTCAGGATTTTTCTGAATAGTAACCTAGGTTTTACTATCTCTAAACAAGTTCTAAAAATATATTTTTGTGAAAATATGTGTTTGGTCGAGTGATTTAAATTAAATTACTCGTGTGTGATCATTAGCCCAAGGGAGCTAATTTTGATGTGGAAATTTGGAAATTTACATGACATGATTGTGTGAATTGAATGCTTTGTGAATATATCTGTTTATATATTCGCATGTGATTGGGACCAGATGAATCTGCACACATGCTCCATATAATCGGAAATGCTAGGGACCGTAGGAGTTAGTGCATGAGATGAGCCCAGAGAAGACTGCCTGAGGGTAGTCTAAAATATTAATTATCTGGAGGGTAGTCCACAAACTAAAATATCAATCGGTCTGAGCGCCAATTGATATTCATCGAGGTAGTCCACAAACAAATAATATATCAATCGCCTGAGCGCCCAATTGATATATATACACTCCGGGAGGGTTGTCCACTAATAAAATACAATCTCCTATACAAGGCTTAGGCGAGTGTGAGAGAGTCGGTGAGGACTCTGATCCGAGTTGGTCATGTGTATATTCAGCAGATCACGATTTTCTTCAATGTGTGTTTACTTTGGAACATTTCATTGCACTTAGGTGGAGAGTAGCCCACTTAGGCGATCTCCCCATCGAAAGCATTAGCTCACCCCGCTGTGGATCCCCTTATTTTACGTAATGTGAGCGTGCGAGGATTTACTCATCCTAGAGACCGAGATTGAAAAGCCGGATTGTGGCTTTGACGTTGACGATATTTACATGTATTAGAAATTGAGTATTTTAATATATGTAGTATGAGAGTAAAACATTTGAACTCTTGTAACTATTGGGTATATAGTTGTCATGTATATTGAGTAATCGTTTTATGGCCCAAGTGGCTGATTGCATATACTGACCTGCTTCGGGGACAGGTAAATGCGTGTTTATACAAGTATTGTATTCGGGGTAGAGCTCCCGTACAGCGGGAGACTCTGCTCGATTTTCTGAAGTGGCGTCGGTAACCCGACATCCACTTGTATTCCGCGGGTTGACGGGTAGTCAACGGACTCCCGGAAATGGGGCGCACATGATGGGGGTATAATCTTCTCTCATGGGAAGACTTGCAGATCAAGAGAGAATAACTGATATCTACATCACAAATTTAAGATTGAAAACAATTGTGTGGTTGATATATAAGAGGGAACCAAAGGCAATATTGAGAAGGAGATGACTTCATGAAACATTAGATAAGAAATCATGCAGCGAAACTTCTTACATTTGGCTCCCCATCAAATGGTTCTTCCACTAAAGCCTTCTCATGACATTCATTTCCTGCATCACTTTCAATGAACTTTTAGAGTGCAACATAATTAGGAGAAGTACGACATTATCTGAATCAATGTCTTTCAACTGAATTCTCTAGCAAAAAACATAAAATTTATGTACTGACCCCCAGATATACCTTCTTTTTTCTTGTGATTGTTTATTTTTTATTTTTTATTTTTTTGTAGATTTGGGATCTTTTGCTTTCAGCCTTTTACTTGGGGACTTTACTTTTGGAGTTCCATTGAATGAAAAATCTACATCTTGCATTCCCAAAGGGTTGTCTTTAGAGGAGAGTCGACCAAGATAACGTCAAAGCTAGATGAGTTGGTGTATGTTCAACAAATTAAATTCTCTCAATGAGCATAGAAGAAAATGATAGTAAACAACTATAAAGCCAACAAAGCAAGCAAAATCCACCAAACAAAATGAAAAAGCAAATACAAAACTATTTTTAATACTTTTTTCTTTTTAGCCAGATGAACCTTCCATGGCTAATCCCTAAAGACCATCCATGATGACAAATTATTCCTAATGCAAGAAATAATAACAACACGGTAAACTATGGTGTGACAAGAAGCTAACCAGGTAAACTCTAAGAATGTTACAACTAATAAACTCAATGGTACCTAACAAAGAAGCCCATGATGAATCTCAAACCATTTTCCTTTATATTGCAACTCATAAGAGGCATTGGAGCCGCAGTCAATATGACTCCTGAATCATTCCTAAGACCTAATCCCACCCTCTTCTCCATAAAACCGAAAGGACTGAAAATTGAAAAACTGTTGTTTGGTTGTAAGCAGATAAAAAATCTGAGGGTTCTCCTATGTCAGCTAGAGCTTGGATACCCAAGGACAACATATCAAGATACACCTTACTTACATAAGTTACCCCATAATAGTTCAAATGGGGCAAATATTAGAGACCTCGCAAATAGTGATAAACTTCAAAAATTCAAAAGACTGAAATACCAAGAGTTAAATTGCAACAGAACTGAAATCAGAACAAAATATCAACACAATCATTTAAACTCCTATTTAGTCAGAGAGAGTCTTGATTATGGTAATACCTGGAAGGAATGCGTACAATCAGAGATTCTCCCCGAGCCGCCCACTGACCTTTATGATGAAAAATACAAAGATCCACAACCGCCGTTTTCCCAAAAAAACCAGTCTCTGATTAGGACAAGGTCCACCAGACCAAAGATGACTGCTATTTAACAATTAACCTGAAAATCCAAAAATGGTCAAAAGATTCAAGACACGCACTCCTCGTCAAGAACAAACACAAAAATTCCGGGAGGAACAAGAACTCCCCAAGCAAACCTAGATGGTAAATACTAAATCTATAGCAAGAGTAATAAAGGCCCGCAATCCAGCTTCATCGTGCAGGGTTCAAATGTGGGGAGTCAGAACCAACCTAGAGACCATTCCCCGAAGTTCGAACAAGAATTCGTATCAATAGAGAGGATTTCACCACTTTGAAATCGCTGCACTCCTCTGCTCGAGAAAAAGCTTAAATCCAAAAACAAGGGTGCGAAAAATCATATCATACAACTTTGAGGTGAAGGATGTCCTCCATTGGAGGAACTCACCATCCCAACAGAGAGATTCGCATGAAACCCTAGTCCCGAGCATCGCAATTTCACAAACAATAGTAAGAAATGGAGAAGTCTTAACAAAGAACAAAAACAATACGAAACATGAAGTCGTAATCCTAAATGAATGCGTAAAAGAATACATCTCTTCCACTCACTTTCAGGGAAACAAACTTAAAATCCCCGCTGGCCAAAACAAAAACTCGTTAGAAATTCCAGAGATCTGCTACTCCACCGAAAGTAGAGAGGAGAACTACTGAGAGAGACAACAGCCCTAATTTTGATGGGTTGTCTATCTAAGATGGGCCGACTTCGCACTATGGGCCTAGTGGCCCATGACATATATACAAATATATTTATTTATTTATATACTTCAAAAAAATATGTGAACTATTTTTTTTTAAAGAAAAAAACTTTATTTAAAATGTAGTAAACTCTAGACGTTGTCTTTTGAAAGTTGAGTTAATTCTCACTTTTTTTTTACTTACTATTTCAAACAATTTTTATTTATTTTAACTCACAATATAAAAAAATAATTTAAGAATTTATAAGTTTCTAAGAAATTTTATTATATTTGATTTTTTTAATTTCATTAGACCACAAAACATAAGAAAATCATTTTCCTTATTATTATTATTATTATTATTATTCTCTTTTCCTAATACTCAAACATAAACCAATGCAGAAAGGGCAACACTAAACCCTAAATATCTATTATAACTATGGAACAAATACTCATTAATGCATAAAGGTGATTTGAACCAATGACCTTCCATCAAACCAAACTCAAATTTTCATAAAAACTCAAGTTTGAAGTATTCGATCGAGTTCAATATGAGTATCATATTTCTAACAAAAACAGTTTCGGTTCTCTTTGGAACCTAAAAAGTACTAAGATGAGATAATAGAGAGGAAAATAAAAAAATAGGTTTAAACTTAATAAATAAAAAAAAAATTATTAAAAGTTTCAAACTCTTTTTATTTGTACTAGGGTAGCATTTTTTTTTTGTATTTTTTTTAATTAAAAACAAATTGCTTTCAACATTCATTCTATTTTCTCTGCTTTTATTTATACAATCAATTGACGATTCAATGGAACATGTGACACCAATTCTTAATACTTAAGTCATGTAATTCTCCATTTTATGGTGTCTTATCTCCTAAAACTAAATGTGGATCCATGACTTTACTACTCGGCCAAATAAAGATTAATTTCTTCACAAAATCATGAAAAGTAAGACCATCTAAGATGTCATTTGTCAGTATTATTCCCTGTAAACATCTCCCTCTACAAACACTTTACCACTAACATCATATTCTATCATAGGTTTGTTTTGGACGAAGCTTTCCTATTAATTCAAGATAACAATTTGAAAAAAATGTTTATGCAAAAAATCTTGCCATGGAAATTTCAAACAAAAGTGATACTTGCATGGGGCAACATATCCTATTCATCCTTTCACCGTGGTCGAGCTACTTTGATTTGTGTGAGTACACTACAAGAAATATAAGGTATAGTAACATAGTTTTAGTAAGGGTTATTATATTTTCTTACTAAAAATGAATATAGCTAGGTTTATTGAATTAATGTAGCCAAAGGAAATTTTTATTATCACCAGGAGAATTAATTGGCTCCTACTATATACGTTCCTTTAGTTGCATAAAAAATAAAGGGGGAATTGTGTTTCAGGGTATGATGGGCCTTCTTATTTAATAAAAGGGCTATGAAAGCATTCAAATTTGGCCCAAAACCTATGACAACTAAAATTAATGAGAAAAATATAATTTTAAAAATGCCAAAACTGCCCTCCTACACCTTTAAACTTAGCCCACATGCACGTACAACCCCTTCCAATCCAAACCCAACCCTTATTTCTCTTCTAGGTTTTTTTTTTCTTATTATACCTTCCATATAAATTATCTTCTATTTTCATTTGCTTCAAATAAATTATATTTTAATTCTTTTAATTTTAATTTTAAAAGATAATATCTTACTTTCACTTATTTTTAAAATATACCTAATTAATTTTTTTATTATTTTAAAATTTTATTTTTCCTTTTATTAAAACTTTGTTTTGTGTAATAAATATAGTAAAGTAAATTAACTTTAATATATAAACAAGAGTCTAATAATAAATAATTCAATAAATATATAAATAAGTACTAATATTTTAAATAATATTATATATATATATATATATATATATATATATATATATATATATATATATATATATATATATAGTGTTTATGTAATTATAATTTTATATTTTAAATTTTTATAAACCTCGAATATGCATATATGTTAATCTTTAATAAAGAAAAATAGGAATTATTATAGTGGTACAATGTGATAATACTAATTGACAAGACAAATGTGGCCTAGTCTACTAGATGTACAAGCTCATTTCTTATACGATTTAAATATTTTTCTTATTTGAAATCTTTTTCCAATGTCATATGTTGATACACCAACCTAGGATATTCTTCATAAAGATAATGGACAATTACTCTTTAATAAGAAAAAATAAGGGTTTATTATATCGTAAAAGGCAAATAGCTAAATGTACAAGGGTTGTACAAACCTACATTTCTCATAAGATTTTAATATTTTTTTTAATTGAAAATCTATTTCCTAGGTAGTATGTTAATACACCAACCTATGACATTCTTTATACGCATTGATTGATGTCATACTTAGCTCATATATAATAAATAACCTAATATATGTTTATGCCATAAACTTCTACAATTAAAAAATATGGTTGATTTATTTTTTTTTCTTATTTATTTCACCAATTACCATGGAGATATACATATATTACTATTTAATAAGGAAAAATAAAAGTTTATTATAATGTACAAGTTAATTACATTAATCGGTGAGAGTAAGGTAAATGTAGTAACTGTACAAGGGATATATATGGGTTGTATTTCTTATAGAATTTTAATGTTTTTTTATCCAAAATATTCTTATGTCATATTCTAATGCATCAACATAGGACATTATTACATGATATTTTTTAGAGTTTAGACATTTTGAGTATATGTTAATCTGCCTGCTTGATAGCTATGTTAAATGATAAATATTATATTATCATTTTTAATTCATATTTTAAAATTTAAAAATATAGGTTAACACTTTTGTATTATATTTTTAAATTAAATGCTAAAATGATTATTACTATTTTTTGTTAAATTTTTTTTATTTTAAAAATAGTTTAACTTATGGATTTTTAAAATTTTGTCATAAAATTTAAAATATAAAAGTATAAAAATAAGATTATAATATGAAAATTATAAATATTTAAATATTGTATAGCAAATATTAGTATTTATTTGTATATATATTAAATTATTTATTGCAATGTTTGTAAATACTAAAAGTCAATTACTTCAATATATTTATTGCACAAAACAAAATCCAATAAAGAAAATAAAAAGTAATGAATAAATAAGTTTTAAAAAATAAACTTTTTAGTTAAGTAGGTTTTCAAAATAAGTGAAAATAAGAAATTATCTTATAAATTTAATTTAAAATTAAATAATTAATTTTGACATTTATTCATTAAAAATAAAGAAAACAAAATATAATAAAGAAAATAATAATTTTTATTAATTAAAAAATCAAAATAATTGAAAATAAGATCTGATGCTATAGAATTAATTAAAATCATAAAATCTAATTTGTGTCACACTAAGCACCCAAGAGTCCGAAATTTGAAGCAACTCGTAAACCCAAAATTGAAGCAATCCTCCTCTCCCTCTTCTCCTCGCTCCTCCACATAGCTTCTTGAGAAAATTCTAAAATTCCTAATCCCAACCTTGTCTTTCTTTCACTGATCCATTTTCTCGCACTCCTCTCTCGCATTTTTTCTCTCTCTCGCTTCTCGCATAGACGTAACCCGAAATTTTAATGTGTGAGATCATCCATCATCGCGGACCTTTTGACCTCGACCTCTCTTCGCCCTCGGTCCCCATTTCTCTCTCTCTCACTCTAGGGAGCCACTATAGGGTTCCTTTTTTCCACCTACTAGAGCAGATGGCTGTCAAGAAGAACCTTCACCTAGCCTTTCTAAATCTCCTGGGCTTGTCTTCTTTCACTTGTTTTTGACCTATTTGATTTTTCATTCTTCTCCGTTTTTTCTAGAATTTAATTTGAATTTTGTTTGGACTCCATTTTTCAAATGCTATTTTTTAGTCGTAGCACCATCTCCAAAGCAGCTAGCCAAACACCAAAGATCCAAAGCCAAATTTTGGCTCCCAAAGTGACTTTTTTTTGAGATTTGGCTACCCTTAGCTACGATCTCCAGCAAGGAGTACCCAAATTTTTAGCTATTCTAAATCTATCCCAATTTTACCCCGATTTTCTTTTAATACCATATCATATACCCTCATTCATTTATATATATCACTCAAAAACACTATAAAATATTTATTAAATTATGTTCCATATCAAGTTTTCAAATATTTTTTAAATTAATCATGATAAGAAAAGATTCTTGATTTAATATAATAAAAATATGATTATTATTGTGTATTTATTAATAATATTATTTATATGTTATTTTAAAATAATTAGAATAATGA
The DNA here is from genome assembly GCA_016808115.1 of Tetrastigma voinierianum. Classification (NCBI taxonomy): domain Eukaryota; kingdom Viridiplantae; phylum Streptophyta; class Magnoliopsida; order Vitales; family Vitaceae; genus Tetrastigma; species Tetrastigma voinierianum. The sequence continues at coordinate 52,159 of JAEQBH010003369.1, forward strand.
AATATTCAGAAGTAATTAAAAATAAATTAATTTTATATAAAGGGAAATGTTATTTTTTAATTGTATTTTAAAGTATTTAAAAAAATATTTAAAATAAGATACCAAGTTTATTTTTTTTCTATTTCATTTTTATAAAATCAAAACGAGTGTTTGTTGGGGGTGGGGGGAGGGCTTCAAATGACGGCAAGCAGTAGATTTTGGCTTGTAATAAATGATTTTTGGCTTCATCGATTGCACTTTGCCAATTTGTTGATTTTGGTTTCGTATGAATGAATCAAATTAAGGCTTAAAAGTTGTCAATTCAATGGAGACCAACATTGTGAGTATCCTAAGAACTAATGTTTAAGATGTGAAACGTTGCTTAGCCGATTAACATTGATTCATAATGATTTCTTATTTGTTGTCTTAAATCAAGATCTAAAATGAAAATGTCATTTATATATTGGATTTGATGCATATTTAAGGGCTTGTTTGGTATACTTTTTCATTTAAATAATAGTAATTTAAATAGAGATGAAGGAGAGTTAATGAGGTAGACAATATTAATAACCCCCGGAACTAATGCTAAATCGTGTATAGATCTTTAGCAGATTTACATTGACATATTCATCATGAGCAGTTTGTGTGTGGGATTTACAATTTCTCATAATTCATAAATCCGAAATTGGGCCGCGGGTAATTGAAACAAGCAAATTGTGTTATAGGGGAAAGCCACGGAAGTTAAGTAGTGTAAATGATGCAGGATAGTGTGAATAGGAGAGTCCTAAAATAGTGGAAACCCTGCACTCCAATCATAACAGAGTACACATACCCTGTCAATCAATTGAATAAGTCTCTTAAAACCTAATTACACAACTCAATTATCTTACTAAACTAAAAAATCAAATTAAGCTTTGTACCATGTTAGCTGCTACTTTCAACCAACATTTACAACCATATACATTTTATAAATAATAAATGTGGAATCGCAAAAATAATGGGAAATATAACAAAAATACGAAAGCAAAAGAAAATGGTCTCAACTATAGATTAGCAAGAGATGATTGAACACTTTGAACTTGTTAGCAGCATAGAGCAGGTGGCTGCATTGACTCAGAAGAGAAATCACCTGCCAACAGTTGCCTCTGGACAAGAATCAGCATCGCACAACTTACCCAAAGCAGTGTCTCCTGCAGTTAGTTGCAACAAACATTTTACTTAATTCAATAATTCATTAGGTTCTTCACAGATGATTGCCAATGTTTTTAATATGGAGTATATGGTATAGTAGTTAAAGATGAAGGGTGAAAAGGCTCAGTGTGGTTACATTTCATTTCAACCATTCTGGATCAAGACTTGATAAGAGGGCAAATTGCTAAGTGTAAAAATCCAATTGTGTGGAAAATCCTGAGTGTGTATAATATTTTAATGGTAGTATAAGAAGGTTGTAGGTTTTTAGGTGGCCAAAGAAGAGATAAGGCTAGCATTATTTTTATCCAGAAAACTAGGTAAACTGCATGAAACAGTTTTCAATATGAAGCTATGCTTGCCACTTTTCTCCATTTCTACGTGCTAATTGTTCCTCTTGTTTGGTCACCAAGAAAGTAAAGAAAAGTAAAGGAAGAGGGGCAGAAAATGTTGAATTCTTAGTAAAATATAACTACAATTTCCAGTTATGGAGCTGCAATTAAATAGCAAAACACATAGGTTTTTATCTTTTTCCCTCAGGTTTTTACTATTTAAATTTCTCTATTCATGGCTAGTAAAACAAGGGCTTTTTAGGTCACTCTTCTTTTTGGGACCTACCAAAAACACATGCATAGATGTATATGGAGCTGTTAAGAAGGATAGGAGGCAAATACCAGAACAAAAAAGGAGACTACCTTCCATATCTCTGCCCCTTATTACGGGACCCTAGAAAATTAAAGGGAAGGTGGGTGGGGGGGGACTGAGTTTTTGCATTTAGGCCTCCAAATAGTGTCTGAAGCAGAAGCAAAAAAGTGAGGGGACTTGGGACATACTGCATATGGTAGGGGGTTGGAACACACTGTCCAGTACACCTCATTTGGCCCGGCCCCACTTTGGATATTCATGGCCTAAAAGTAGTTCCCTTTGCTCAACCATGTGTCCGTCTCTACTATATCCCCGCCTCTATTTTCTCGAGATATTTCTTCTTGTTAGTGGACTGACCTAGAATCACAATTTTCCCGAGTAGTTTTAGAGAGTCCTCGCTTGATATATATAAAAGACTTCAGGAAGGCCTTGAACAGAATCCATCCATCCTTCACCGGAAGTTCTCGCCGTGAAAGCAAATCAACACCACACAAGAAACACTTAACTGGCTTCCGCTAATATTCTATAGCATAAGTCTCTAGTTGTCACCCTCTTTTCTTTCACCTTTTTCCTTCTATTTTACTTTATGTTATTGCCCTTTGGCAATCAATTATTCAAACTATATTTTAAAGCATGGACTATTTCATCTTTTGTATACACAATGTTGTTCTAGTCCCTTGTTTTTGTTTTACTTCTAGAGGACAATCTTAGATTGAATTTAACTAGTTCAAGATCGAGATCGACACTGGTTCCATTAATGAAAAGAAATTCCCACCATGTGTAGTAACCTCTTTGCTTTTTTTTCCTCTTGGTTTTTCATGTTGAAGATGATTTTGGTATCCTAGCTATTGAGATGAGATTCAAGAATCATCTATAGGACTCATCATTTGTTACTACATAAAGGGGCAAGTAAATTATAAATTAGAAACTGATGCTGTATAAAGTGGTTGTGATTGAGATTACTATTTTATAATAGCTTTTAGGCTCAAAGACAAGACAATAAACATAGGATTAGGATTGCTATTTAATTTGGTTAGCTATAAGCAATACACTGGCAGCTCTTACTAAATTTCAGTTAATTGTGATTATTCATCATAGTGTGTTAAAAAAACTCCTAAGTATGTATTTTCAGAGCTGGAAGATTCCAGCACAACTTATGCTCCTTCACCTAGAAGGCACAACTACTCTGTTTTTGATCTAACAAGAAGAGATAGAGTTCTAGATAATAGGTAAACTTCTGGCAATTATAACTTTTGTTTTTTTCACTTTTCCATATTTCTTTGGATTCCTGATTTAATAAATTTCAGTTAATTGTTAGTATTATTCATCATAGTGTTAAAAAACTCTGCTAAGTGTATTTTCAGAGCTGGGGGTGATTCCAGCACAACTTATGCTCCTTCACCCAGAAGGGTACAATTACTCTGTTTTTTTATCTAACAAGAAGAGAGAGAGTTCAGATACAGGTAACTTCTGTAATTATTACTTTGTTTTTTCACTTTTCCCATATTTCTTGGATTCCTGATTAAACGGCTTTATCCCACCACATTCTCTCTCATTAAAGACAGTTTTATTGGTTCTTCCAACATTGACTCTAGAGGCTATGAGCCCTTGAACTATCCATAGCTTTCAGCATTTTAAAAATATAATTCTTTGAGTAAATAATGCTTTTTTCTTCAATCCTGCAGCACTATTATTATTATTATTTTGATACCTATTTAAAGATAAATGAATGCAATTAACATATGCTAGATTGCTTTCGGATAAGTTTTGAACCCGAAAAACAGAATTCTATCAGAAAACAGTCTAAATCGCACTCTCTTAGCCTTTAGAATTTAATTAGCCAAGCTTTCTTGCTTTGTGAAAGAATCTAGATGTTAATTAATTCAAAGAGAAAGGGCACTCCTCCATTTTCTACATCTATGTCAATGGTCAAATTGGTTAAATGAGTTTTTATTGGAGTGTTTGGACCCACACCAACCAACCCATAATAAACTAAGAACCGCTGTCATCCGTAGAGACCGTAAGTTGAGAAACCATCCTGGCGGTCTCAAGCTTGTAAACCACAAACTACTCGCTTATAAAAACCATCCCATGACCGGTGTCAACCAAGAACCTGAATCTCATAAAAACCATCCTTATGTATTGGGATCAACCAAGAACCGGCTATAAACCATCCTTGTTGTGGTCAACCAAGAACCGCTATAAACCAGGCGAATTGGTTTGAGCAAATTGAAGAGCCATAGCTCGTGGTTTATGATCAATGGCGCTTAGGCTTTTCCACAATTACTTATAGTCATGCCAAGTGGCCGTGAACAGTTTTCTCCATCCACAACTATATTTTTATAGCTACATTATATACTATTTTTTAGTCGTATCGAGACCACAAGAAGCGATTTCCTTGTAGGAAACCAGAAAGACTTGGCATTTGGAAGTGCATGTTTCACATAATCCATGGAGAGCAAAGTTTAGGAACCCATTATCGTAAGTCAAACCATTCACACTTGTCTATAAACTTGAAGTCAAGTTTGACTTCTGAATTAGAAATAAACTAGCTTCACTTTCTGTATAAATAAGAACTGTACGATAACACGTTCTACGTTTGCAGGAACATATATAAGAGGGGCTTGAAATTAATGATCCAGTGGAGTATGAAGGCCTTATATGGGAGCTTTTGGTTGTACACAGTCGTGCGTTGTACATCCATCTATGGCGTCCCATCACTGCCAGTCGTAGCATGCCGCAGGCAAAATGAAACAGATCGACTTCCCGGTGATTGCTTTCAAGACTGAATCAACCAGGATCCACTCTCCACTTTGCCGGTGGTATAGTGTGTATTGTCCTGACATGTCAAATAAATTTGATTTACAGTTTTATTTTTTTTGCAAACGAGCATGATAAAAATAAGAATAGTTGCAGTAAGCAATGTGTTATTCATATTTTCAATGAAGATAAAGGATTTATTTATCTCGGTAAAAAATTTAAAAAGAAATAATATATCTTATCACTCTTGCCTTATATCAATGGTTGGACTACATATTAAACAAATTTTCTTTTTTTTTTTTTGAAAAGAAAATTAAAAACATATTCTAGTATTTGATTGACTTCACATAACTACAGAGATGAGATGATATAAAAAATTAGACATTTATATCTCATTTCATGCTTAGTTAATACAGGATAAGATAAAGCTTCAAGTCGTAATATTACGAACAAATCATAATATTTATCAAACAAAAAATTCACAAAATACTATATATTGCCCAATTTAGTAGCTAAAGATACCAATGTATGAGGTACTTGATCATCTATGGGTTAGTATTATCTAAAAATTAATGAGCTAGAGCTACCCCGCATGACGACAACAAACCACTTGAGTTGATGGAGGAGTCCCTTGTTATGGCATGTGGCCCAATTTTGAGAGCAAAGAGCGTAAATATTGGAGACTTTCTCAGGTGACATCCTCTTATTAGAGGTATTTATATTTGGTAATATCTAGGATTATATATTTTACGTATTTCAAGAGGTAAAAATTGGGGGGTTTATTAAAGAAGAGTGGTGGATTAGGATTACTTATGAATATTGTCTATTTATCAAGAATGTGAACCATAATGAGAAATCAAGGTCTATAATCATCCTCTGGAAAATTGCTGTGTCACACATGGTACGAGAAATACACATTGCCATGGTTGCTATTATGCAAATTACATGACATAACAAAAAGAAAATAATAATTATAAAACAAAAATAAATAAAAATAAAAAAATCCAAAAAATGTAGCTTCTTATATCACATGGAGTCTATTTTTGACTTAATCTAAGTTGTGTCAGAGCTAATAATTAGAGGTTATATAGAGAATAACGATCAAAAAAATATATATATATAAACCCTTATGGAAATACCATGCAAAGAGAAAGCTTCAACTGAATTTGAGAAAATTATAGAATATAATGGAACAGAAAATCATAATGTGTCTCATATTATTTAAATCCAGTAAGAAGGTTTATATTGTAAGGGTGTTTCTTTAATATACCACAACAAATCCCTATTTTTTTTAACTTTTTCTTTCCACAAACGCACCGCGCCTTCAGTCAGTATAAGCCCAAACAAAATTCAATACAAATCAATATATATATATATATATATAACCATATCTTTAATTCAGTTCTTAAACTTTTAATTCCTCTCACATATGTTTAGTATTAATCATAGATCGATATTTTGATAATCATGAAAGCACATATATGAAATAATTAATCCACATCATAGAGAACACTTTATTAATCTCACAAACAAGGGTGTTCTCCTAGTAAATGCATATGAAGACCTATACATCAGACAATTCTTCCAGGTTAGTTCTATTCAACTAAAAACATTAATCCTAGCTTACGTTTAACATCATTGTTATCATATAATAGGTGGGAAGTAAGTCCTCCACACCAATGAAACATGATGCCACCAACACCGGCTTCATGTAATAAATGATGTCAACAACGATATCACTCATTGATATAGTTCGTGATCACGTAATAAAATGCCATCCATCAGGCAACAGGCACTTGAGTCGTTCCACCCCGCGATTTAAGGCCACAATGTGGAGTCGATGCTGAATTTTCCATAAGCTCCATCGACTTCGCTTATTTGGTTGACGGCCACGACTAATAATAGAATAGGAATATATATACATATATATATATATATATATATATATATATATATATATATATATATATATGTGTGTGTGTGTGTGTGTGTGTGTGTGTGTGTGTTCATCCATTTTTTTCTATAATTTAATGATTATGTTTTTTTTGGAAAGAATTAAATGGCTTAAGTTCAAGTCATCGTATGTAGAATTCTAATAAATGCGCTCGGCTTCATTTAAAGAAACCAAAGAGAGATTTGAAGTATTATGAATGCACAAGTCCTACATTAGTTATGAAGAGCCACTAGAACCAGACATTGTTGAACCCAGCCAGACGGTTCCTGGCATGCACATAAAGTCGTTTCATCTATTAAATTCGTGAAGAAACCAGCAAGAGTAGTAATCACTTTTCAGATAAATAAGAAATGAACAAGGTTCATTTATAGTTTCAATCTATATATGTTCGGCTGGGAAAAGTAGGAGGGCTTGAAATTAATTAATCCAAAGGGAATATGAATGCTTAGTCTCCTCCTTGTGCCATATACACACATTCCCCAAGTATATAGCATCCATCTATGGTGTCCCATCACCGCTAATAACATGCGAAAATGAAACAGACGACATGCTTGATTGCTTTCAAGATGAATCCACCCATGATCCACTTGGGATTTGGTTTGAATGACTAATTCCACTTTGCCTGAATGTGTGCATCAGAATCGCATGTCCACAGAGAGCTCAACCAACTCAACTATTTTGGGGACACAAAGGATCCCCATATCAGGGGAACCCCACCTTTCTAACAATTATCCTCCAAAACAGCCTTCCATGGAAACTGTCCCCGAGATCAACTGGTCATTCCGACTACAAGTTCTTCTTCTTATAAACACTGATTTAAAGGAAAGGTCCCACTATGTTCACTATATCGTTTCTGAGCTCAAGGTCCTTAATCTAACCGACAAATGCCTTGACTAAAGAAAATCTCAAGAACTCAGCTCCTCTCAAAGTTGAAATATCTGGGTTCGCTCTAGGAACAATCTTACAGAAAGATCCACCACTTGGGAACCTCTACATCTCTCATCATTATCGCAGGATACAACAACCCGACAAAGCATTCGAGGAGCCAGAGAATGAATTTATACTTTATTCATTTAGGTCAGACAATGTGCACCATTCCTTCTTCTATGTACAATAATCTTCAAACATAACAGCTTCCACTTAGTGACAACCATCGGAGGGTAGTCTGCTAGTCGTGATGATATGGCGTTGGTTCTTCATCTCGTGCTACTGGGTGTCTTTAGAATCAATTGCAGTATGTTCGTTTCATTATCTAGTCGCTTCAATGCTTGAACATATCTTTCTCCATAGCCAATAAAGCCAATTGACCAAAGACCACTCAAATTTGGGAAGGCCGAAACCTTCTAGTCATAAGCATGGCAATGAATCGCCAATTGGCCCAAAGGAGATGATTTGAACTTCATTGATTCTAGCAAACTGCACTAAGTTACGTGGTATGGTTGGCTACACCAAATTTTTTCTCAAGGCTAGCTTAGTGCGCACAACAGCTAATTTCTCTAATTCATTTCAAGGATAACCAGATTCAACCAGATTCATGGAACAATTCCTTCGTGGATAGAGAACTCCGCAATCTAATATATATACTAAGTTTGCTAGAATCATACTTACCCAGAGTATTCCTCTTTCCACATAGGAAAGCTTTATCAACTGCAAGTACCAGTTTGCTTGAAAATGACTTCGGAAGAATGCCGTCCCGCTGGTAACCCGAATTCTTTGTTAAATGTTATTGACGTAAGGCAACAACTTGATGGAGAAATATCTTCCAATCATAGCAGCATACAAAACCTAGTACGATTCGACCGCTTCAATCAACAACCTCAATGGTCCAATCCAGATTGGCTAGAGGATTTCACCACTTTGAAATCAAGGCACTCACAGAAAAAGCTTAAATCCAAAATCAAGGGTACAGAACATCATATCATAAACCTTGAGGTGATGTCCTCCAATGGAGGACCTCATCATCCCAACAGAGATCTGTAAGGAACCTCAGTCCCGAGTATTAGAAATTTCTCAAATACTACAATAAAACAGAAGTCCTAATGTTAGTGAAAACACTGAATTCTAAGTGAAAAGACAGAATGCATTCCCTTCCATTCACTTTCTAGGAAACAAACCAAACTCCCAATGGCCAACAAAAACCCGCGAAACTGAGGTTACTCCCACCCGAGTAGAAAGATGAGAATCCTGCCAGAGAGAGAAACAATGAAGCTCCTCCTCTAATTTTACTATCACCCATGGGCCTGACTACAAAATCAGTGGGCTTTAAAATCATGATATATATATAATACTTAAAAAATATGTGGCAGAAAAATCAAAAGAATTAGAGAGATAAGAAGAGATAAAGAGAGAATTGTAGAAATTGATGATTTCTATTTCATAATGAATAGTCTTATTTATAGGTTAGAGTATCAGTATTGTACATAAATGATACATTAATAGAGAAGGTCAAAAGCTTTACATAAAATGAATGAGATTGTATCAGTAAATAATATGGTCATTCAAAATCCAATATACAATATGGAGTAAGACTTTGAATGACCATCGCAAGATTATTAGTATCGCCATTAAACTCAAATGGCAAGAAACCCAATGGATAAAAACCCGACGTAATAAAAGAGGCTGTGATACTAATATCTTTAACAATGCTCTCATAGTGACATGATACTTCACTGAGATTTTCGGGCTTACGATACCAACTGACGCATGTTTTTGAACGCTGCGAGGGGCGTGCTTTGCAAATAACCGCCAGGATTATCATCATCGACCCATTCAAGGTACATTGATCCACCAACACTTTGGTCTAAAGAGCATGTAAGAATTTCAGAAATATGCTTAGTTCGATCACCTTAATATATCCTCTCGACTTATGCAAGAATACATGCAAAGATTATCTTCATATAATACCGTTGGTTCATTCTAATAGAAGATAATCCACATGATTCATGTGTCAGACGACGATCTCAAACAAACACATTCTCGCTAGCCTATGCATGGCAAGTATCGAATGATCGATGAGGTGGTCACATAGTTTGTTTTATCGACCCAGGATACAGCAGATTTAAGGCAAATATATATCCCGTCTGATCGAGCTTTGTGAGGGTCCTGAAGATATTCGTCAGATAACCAAACAACATGGTTCCACGTCTTATAGAATAAAATAATCCCATGTCACACGTTCCACGTAGATATCTTTTATCACATGTTTAATTCATTCCAAAGCCTTTAGTTGGAGTCGAACTATATCTTGCTAGTAAATTAACTAAAAGCAATAAAACTGGTTTATAATGGTAGTATACATTAGTGCCCCAATTACCCAAGATACAGACTTCTCGCACCAAGTAATTTTTCATTTTCTTCTTTTTAGGCCTAATCCATCTTTAGTCACTTTTAAGTAATCAACCATGGGGAACTAAGGGGATGTGATTTATCCATATAAAAGCGTCGTGACTTTTTTTTTGTATATGTTGATTGATGATTAATACAATTATTTGAAAACAATAATTACTTTGCAGCCGCAGACAATATTTTGTTTTCCAAGATCTTTCATTTCAAATTCTCTTTAAGTAGCTCAAATCGTTTTGATGAGCTCTTCAGAGTCCCCCAAATTCAAATCATCCACATATACCGCACACTGCAAATTCAGCTGCTACTTCTGATAAAAACGCATAGACAAATTGGAATTATTCACACATATCCTTCTTTCGGAGCAAATAACTACTTAAATGATTATACCACATTCACTGCATCAAGCTAACTATATATAAAGATCACAGAATTTGACATTGAATATATGCTTCGTGGTTTTGAATTCATTACTGTGCAATTTGGAATCCTTCAGTGATTTTTCATATACATTAGTATCTAGAGATCCATAAATAGGGCAGACTACATTCATCAGCCGCATATCAAGTCCTTCAGAGATCAAGTAAATATATTAAACAGCGAAATGTAGTTGCATCCATTACGGAGAATATGTTCTCATATCAATTCCGTGTCTTAGAGAAACCTGGGGCCACAAGGCGGCTTTATATCGTACTATTTTATTTTTGCCCATTTCGCTTCGAACAAAGACCCATCTATATCCAATAGGTTTTATGTCTTTAGTGTTTGAACTAATGTCCAAACACTCTCAAGTAGCCTGTGGAATTTTAACTCTCGGCTTTGAATTGCTTTTCCATTTTAACCAATCATTTCGACGCGACATTCATCTACATTTTGTGGGTTTTGGATCTTCACTCATTATTTATGATGTCCAAATACTGAAAGAAAACATCATCTATGGGGTAGTATTTCGATTCCGCATTTTACCTTATGTATATAATTGATAGAGATTTCTTCATTGTTATGTACCTAAGACAAACCTATGAGATAACCGGACAATTGGATGTATTTCCAGGGCTATTAGTTCATTATTTATATTATGGTCAATCCTTTTTCATTTGTATGCTCTTCAGAGCGTCCCTTCAAGAGCACAGCCGAACACTTTTCTTTTCTAGAATTGTGCCTTTGAGCCAAGAGGTTTTTCCACGTTTTAATTGTATTTAGGCCCACAGCACATGCTATAGCTTCAATTTTTCCATCAAGTGAGGGTCAAAATGAGATAAAGATGATTCATTCCACATGCAATTTTCGTCAATCTTCTGAATTGGCTTTCCTCCCTACTTCCACGGGAAAACATTTTCATTAAAATGACAACCGCAGAATCGAAAGGTGAAAACCCACCCAGAGGCTCAACATAAGCGATAATAGATTGAGATTGAAAAACCAACATAAATACTAAGGCTATTTGGAGGACCTGGGCTTAGTCGATGTGTGACAATAGAACATAAAACAAAGACAACCAAAACACGTAGATGTGAAATAGCTGGTACCTAAAACAAGTTGGAATGGTGATAAATCCCCGACGGCTGAGGTCGAGGCGCACTAATCCGCCGCATGAATGGCCAGTATGCCCCCATGCCATAAAGGCACCGTTTTCAAAAGTAAAGGTCTAGGCAATTAACCGCAAGTAGACGCTAACAGCGATTCACCTAACCCATTCGGAAGGCGAACATGAGCACTGGGTATTGAACATCTATTCCAATTGACATGCACACCAGAAGGTTGAGATGAGAATTACTAAAGCGATTACTGGTGACGACTTCGTTCGACAGGCAGACTGTGAAATCGGGCCCTTAGTCGACCATTTTGTTGCAATCAAAGCAAACGGACATTCTCGTAAAGAAGGCATACATGAGACCAACAGTGACGATCAATTGGCACTAAAAATAGCTTAAAGGTCCACCTGGTAATAGCTCACAAATATCCCCTTGAATAATGCTCTAGAAAAGGAGCGACACAACTTTAGTAAAAGATGGTTCAATAAATCATTGTTTTGAGAACAAGGTAACAATTAAAACTTCAAGAGATGTTAAATTTGTTCGCTGAATAATGATTATTAGGAATTTTGTAACTATACGCCGCATCATGGAGAATCCCTACGTCCAAGCCGCTTCATGCAACAGAATATAAATGTTAGAGTCATTGAACTTCAAGTTTATTATAAAGGATTCAATAGGCCTTATGAAGTGTTGTTTGATATAACCCACATGATGTTGAGCTTCATTTGTTCCAAGATTTGTTTTTGCCCAAAATACAGGCGTAATGAGTAAATAATTATCTATCACGATGCATAGTTTCAATGTGATATCCATTTCTCGAATATCCTTGAAACTAAGTAAATTTGCTAGATTATATTAGAATAAAGGGCATTATTAATTTGGAACTGGTACTATTAGGTGTTAGATCTACTGTAGCTCTTCCCAAGAGCCTTTAATTAGGTCAACAGACCTCGAGATAGGCTGGGACATTGGGATGAAATTAATGTTAAGTTTGAAAAATATTTCTATTCTTAGGATCAGATCATGGTCAACAACATTCATCTCCAGCAGATGGATAGATAATTGATCGTTGGAAGAGAACCATGATATCTTCAAAGAAAAACAAATGTAGATATAAAATTCAAAAAGCCTAGATGACAAATAAATATAAGAAGTAATATAATAGTCTTATCGCCAATCATAGCAAACAATGCCACTCACCCAATCAAATGGTCTAGATTACCTAGATCTTCAAAAATCATAAACATCAAATGTTTAAAGGTACCGCACCATCATCATCAAAGAAAGGATCATCAGATCCATAGTGTCTTTTCCATTAAATTTGTGGTTTCAATAAAAGCTGCTTTTCTTTTCAGCAGGCCTGATAAAGGTCAACCAATATATGTAAATATCTACCATAAACCTTTGTTACGTGGGCCCTACGCTTTCCAGATAATTTTTCTGAACGGTTCAACTTCTGGTTGTTGGAGGTATTGTTCTTTCAAACACGTCCAGAGGATCAATGGATCCTTTACCGTTAGATATTCACTTTTCAAGCATCCATCAATATGATGGCGAAGTAATATTAAGGCCTTAGCGCGATCCTGCAGGGATGCGGCATTTCCTTCTTTGATAGTATTTCCCAAATTCATAGCATCGAGTGGATTTCGACATCCGAGAATCAAGATAAATAATTTTTGAAATGTCAGAGGCGACAAATTCCAAGCTTAGCAATATTGGACATTTCTCTAAATAATTAATATATTAATAAAGTAAAAGGATATAAAAATTCTGAGGATTAAAATTTGTTAATAGTAGTGAGCTCAAGTGGTAGCATTTTGAGATCAAAATTTACCCCAGATCAAGGTTGAATCTCTAAAAATTTGATTATTATTTTATTCAAAGATAAACGAGATTGTATATAACTACCCTTCTAAAAGTTATAAAATATGTATTTATTATTATGTATATATATATTCGAATAAAATATCAAAATATGTGTTGTTATTGTGTATTATTATTATTATTTAAAGCTTTTAACCGGTGATAGGACTTTTTCTTTGTCTTCGAGGCTTGACTTGAATATATATATAAATTTTTTATTTTATCTTCAAGCTTAGGTAGTATTTGAGGCTGCGATAGCCTTCTTCTCCAGTTTCGGCTTGGTGACTTAGTTTTTTTTTTTTTGTCTTGAGCTTTAGGCTTGAATATTAGTTCAGGCCTCTGAAGAAATAATATTGGATAGCTTCATGAAGGTGGTCTATTATCATACATAATTTGTATTAATCTTAAAGATGGTTTCTTAAGTATCAGTAGTGGTTTTCATCATGGCAGACTGCGGAATTGATCAAAAATAAATAAATAAATAAAATAAAATAAAATTAAGAGAAATATACATTTACGGTTTTACGCCTTTTAAACCGAGCTTTCGATGCGATAGCGTGTTGTAAATCGAAAAGAGTGCAGAGATAAGGGAAAGAGACAAAGAGAAATTCGGAGGAAGTCGATGATTTATTTAAATGTTGGTCAGACCCTATTTATAGGCTTATAGTGAAGGCCAAAAGCCTTTACATAAATGATACATTAATAGTGAGAAGGCCAAAAGCCTTTACATAAATGAATGACATTGTAATCAGTGTGTCATTATGGTCATTCAAAATCCAATATTTATACAATATTTATAACAATGTGAACTATTTTTCTTTTTACAGATAAAAACTTTATTTATAATATAGTAAAGTATATGCGTTGTCTTTTGAAAATTGAGTTAATTCTCACTTTTTTTTTACTTACTATTTCAAACAAGTTTTATTTATTTTGACTCGTCAATATAAAAAATAATTTAAGAATTTGTAAGTTTCTAACTAATTTTATTTATATTTGTTTTTTTTAAATTTCATTAGAAAACCAAATATAAGAAATGTTATAAATAATGATAAATAATCATTGGAATTCCATAAATGTCAACGATCATATGAATTACATAACAGTGAATGACTATATGGATTCTCGTCATGTAGTCATACGAGAACCCTATAAATACGAGTTCTCTATGAATGAATTTTGAACAAAAAAATAATTTTTATCTTTTCTTATTCTCTCTCAATCTCTCATTTTCTTTTCACAGTTTCTTTATTTTATAATAAGAAAATTATTAGTACTCACTTATTGTGTTATTATTTTCTTTTTTAGTACTTTTGGGAACCAAGCATGACCAAATCTTGAAAGAGCAAAGACCAAACCACAGATATTTACTATAAGTAACTAAGTAGCATTACTCACACAGTGCCTCTGAAGCGAAGAATACTAAAAACATGTATCTATCCTTGCAAAAATTATATAAAAATTGTTTAAAACTCATATTATGCTTTTAACACCCTCCCTCAGCGTGTGGCCCTATACCATAGCAGCAGAAATAAAACAGTACATCAATGTGAAACAAATACTCGTTATTGCAAAAAGGTGATTCGAACCTATGACCTTCTCTTTTGTTTTCCTCTCATTTCCTTTCTTTCTTCCTTTCTTTTCTCTTTTCTTCTTTTCTCCTCCACCGAATTTATTTTCCTTGGTTTGATCCAAAAAGAGGAAACTTCCTCTCACTTGACATGTGTCCTTCATATGATCCATGCCATGTGTGTCACATGGACACATGCACTAGGTGGCAAATGTCACACCACACTGACTCTCATGTATGTGCACTCCTCGTAAGGGTCGTACGGCATCCCACTATTGAGTCATTTCATGTGACATGCATTAATGTAATACTTTGCGACGCGATCGCCAGCATTAATCGCAATGATCGGAATTCAAATTCGTTTGAGTAACCCAGTCGCGAGACAAATTCAACGATGATTTGTTTCATTATCAGGAATCAGAAAATTTCGAGGTTTCCAACTTGTACTGCTTGATAAATTACTGTTTTGTCAATTTTCAGAAAAATTGCATTTTTCCTAGGTTTTACATGAAGTGTGTCCCACATTAATTATGAATAGCCAAAGTCTTTGAACCCATTATCCAAGTTGAACCCAATCTTCACGGTTCATGCATGTACATAAAGTCAAGTCATCTTATTGAATGGTATATATATACCATTTTTTCTATAATTTAATGATTTAAGTTCAAGTCATTTTTTTATGTAGAAATTCTACAAATGCCTGTACCTTACGCAAATGAAAATGAGAGAGACTTGGCAAATGAAGTGTGTCCCACATTTAATTATGAATTGCCAAAGTCTTTTGAACCCACATTATGCAAGTTAACCCAATCTTCACGGTTCATGCATGTACATAAAGTCAGAAATTCTACAAATGCACATACCTTCATAAATGAAAGCGAGAGAGACTTGGCAAATGAAGTGTATTATTAATTATGAATTGCCAAAGTCTTTAGGCTTGATATGCAGAGATTAGACCCAATTTTCATGGTTCATGCATGTACATAAAGTCAAGTCATCTTATTGAATGGTATATAATGATATATATATATATATATTTAAGTTCAAGTCATTTTTGTATGTAGAAATTCTACAAATACCGTACCTTATGTAAAAGAAAACAAGAGAGGCTTGGAAAATGAAGTGTGTCCCACATTAATTATGAATAGCCAAAGTCTTTGAATCCATTATGCAAGTTGAACCTAATCTTCACGGTTCATGCATGTTCATAAAGTCAAGTCATCTTATTGAATTGTAAAATAAACCAGTAAGAGTACTAATCACTTTCTGTACAAATAAGAAATGAACGTAATGTTCATTTCACCTTTCTAATCTATATGTTCGTGAACGTCGGAGGGCTTTTGAAGTTAACTAATCTAGTGGAGTATGAAGACTTTTGTTGTGAATCGTGCAACAATGGTGATAAAAATCGGAGAAGAAAAATAATAAGAATACACACAGGTTTTACGTGGTTTGACAATGTGCCTACATCCATGAGAACAATGGTTGGAACTTTTCACTATATCGCCAAATAGGGTTATATAAGAGGGTATTTATAATAACTCTGGATATGACCAAATTATAAAAATACCCTTATACTCTAAATATATAGTACCGTAGCATACCCTAAATACACCCTAAATTAATTGTATCTTAGCCTATATGATCCAAACATCATAAAGCTCTTGCAACCTCCTACGAAATCTAATGGTTGGAGCAATGTCTTCCCTACGAGCACATGTTAGATTAATTAATTAATTATGGACTAAGTATAATCATATTACAATTTTAATTGTGTAATTATGCATTCTAATTATGAGTCATTTATGAGATAGTTTAATATTAATTAGTTATGAGCCCATGGTTCTATTTTCTTCCTTGCTTTGGTAAGCCCATTTGATCAAAATCAATTATTTCTTGTGCTATATATATATATATATATATATATATATATATATATATATATATATATATATATATATATATACCTATATATATATATATATATATATATAAATGTAATGTCAAACCTAATTTTACAAGGGTTCGGTAAAACACACTTTAGGGAGAAGAAAAGAACTATCTTCAACCCTAACTTTTCTTTGATCTCATCAATTGCAGATTTTGGAGATAAATGACGACCAATAATTCCGAATCCATGTCAGGTATGTTTTCTACATAGTACGAATTGATATGTTTTAAATTGGTGCCGAATTCGAGAAAGTCTATAACAACTCTTTTTTTGAAAGTACTAGCACTCATTTCTCTCGAAAATAAAGACTTTAGGGCTATTTCTCCATGGAAAATAAGAAATTAGTCAAGCTTTTCTATCATTGCTATAATAATTGCTCCACCATATTTAATATTTCTTGTTTGGTACCTTCCTTAAAAGTTCTTCTCAACAACCACACCCATATATTCATGGAAACCAAGAATTCTTATGTCTTTTTTATTGTCTGATTCTATAGGCTATTACTCATAAATTTTATGGAAAAAGTTTTTGAAAGATTTTTCTTAGAAAATAAGATATTAGCAAAGAATTGGTCAAGCTTTTCTATCCTTAGATAAAAGTAGACAAAAAAAAAAAGAAGAAGAAGGATATTTCCTTCAATAATTCCAACGAGACTAGCCTTGGATTTGTTTTCCTTGACTAACCAAAAAATATATTAATTCATTTTGATTGTAAATGCGTTGGCAACTTCCTCAAATAACCCGGGAAAATTTATCATCTTCTTATAAAATTTAAACGCATAAATAGTAAAAATTTTTAAATTAAGTTTTTTGGTTTTATCTTGCTTGACTAGGAAATAAGAATAGCAATTCATCTTGATTGTAAAGGTGCTTGGTAGCCTCTTCAAGTTGTGAGGAACGTTCAATTTTTGAAGTTGTTTAGTTTGCACTTTTATTGTGGGAAAAAAAGTTAAATTTTATTTCCTTATGAATGTTAAACACATGCAAATAATAGAGTGATCTTTGAATATTGTGAAGGTGCCTTAGGTGTCTCTTCAAATAACCGAAAATATATTTTTCATCAAAATATATATTTTAAAACTAGACTTTCTTTCTTTTTTTATTCAATAATGATTACATGAAGGATTTTGTAGGAAATATTTAAAATCCAATGAATATGAGAAATAAAATTTTCTCATCCAAAATATATATGTAAACTTTATTTTTTCCATCATATTGTTAAATTTGATATGATAAATAGAATTAATAGATTTAATATATGATCTCAAGAAACATAGCATGGACCATTATTAATATTCTTATGAAGTAATGAGATGCCCTAGAGAGTTTACTTAATCCTTACAATTAAGAGAAATTTCATTAAAAAACAAACCATTGGATTCATGAAGAAATTAATAAAAAATAAAAATCAGATTGTGGACGATCTTATATTAATTAATTAAAGGCATCATTTTTCCAATTAGAAAATGCAAGAAATACCAAGTTAGATTATGCTACAAATGTGAAATTACCAAATTCCAGAAAGGTAGCATACCAATTGAAACTCACAAAAATAAAATAATTTAAAGCTACATGATCTAAATTATTCTATAGGCATCCTATATCTAACTCAATTAGTTAGAGCATGATGTTTAAAGGAAAGCCCGAGGGAATATAAGGAATTTACTACATTGTATTAAAGTGGCTAAAAAAGTTACTCTATAAGTAGACAGAGAAAGATATGCGGTCTGAGCTAAAAATGATCTACAAGTTGCCTCATAAATAAAAAAATAATGCATGCATCGTTTCTTTCCTCATTAGGCTATAGGAGACCAGTATGTTGAACTAGTCAGAAGTTTGGGAATTTGAATGCCAATGTCTATTTGTCAAAATGATCGCCATCAATTTCTTTCCCTTATAATTGGACCACCGAGGGGACAGTGCGTTAAGAGAAACTAAGTCAAGAAGCTTAGGTTGAGAGACTTAAGACGATCACCATTTGTAGTCATAATCAATGTTAAAGTATGATAAGATTCTGTCTGATGACTAAGATATTTCATGCGAATGTTAATATATAATCCTAAAAGATTGATTGGTATAAAATATTCATGGAAAAAGTTGTATGGATTCAAATTTCAAAAAATAATATATAATATTTAGCTTGGTGGATTTAATGCTAGTCAAGCAAAACTGACCAAAAATAATAATATTAATTATCATGTTTGTGAAAGTTATTTCCCTCTATTATGTTTCATACAAATCCCTTATAGAAGTTCATGGATTCTTCATTTTATCTCATCCGACTCATTAAATATTTCCAAAGGCGAGAAATCATGCTCTTAAGTATAAATACAAATCTCTTTTAGTATCAAGAAAATTGCGATAGGATTACATATATAAATATAATTGAATTACTTTGTATATAATGGACCGCTCTCTCAAATTGAAAGGAGACCCTTACAGACCACACAATGAATGTATCATAGTGAGAAAATGATCACACTTATCACGAATTACTATATAGTTGTTTTTGGATCCCACTGGAAATTAAAGGATCCTATATATAATGGACCATGAAAAGTGAAACATATTAGAGTGACCATGTATATCACAGTGATTAGATGGTCTATGATCATTTAGTGAGAAAAAATTATTACAAAAATTTATACTCTTTAGAGTATTGAGTGATGATCGATACTTGTGGAGAGGATTTAAAATTTTAAAAGTTTTAAAAATATATAAGAAAATAGACACATTGCAATACAGGGTCACATGATTCAACAATGTAGTTATGTCCACCATTGAGCTAGAAAACCTTATAATAACAAACCTTATAATCTACGTTAGTGCAAAGAAAGAAACAATTAACTTGTGAGGCACAATTTATTAGATTTAGTAAAGGTTGGTCTTCAAAAGTAGGTTTTATTGAATTATAGCAATAAGTAAAAACATAACATTACTACAATTTATTACAACATGATTACAAGTTAAGTAAAATTTCTTATTCTTTTAAGTATGGCCATCGACCACAGGCATCTGAATGCTGCGTCGCTACAACACTTGATATTTTATGTTCCATAGAAGCAAAAGGATTCGGGGGTATGATTAAATTGTCTTCTTCTCCTTCCAACATCCCAATCACAATTTTCATGGAAGGGCGATCTATCGGATACCATTGAATACACCAAAGCCCTATGATGCTTAATTTCTTTGCTATTTTAATATCATTTTCTTCCCTCGATTCGAATCATTACCTCGTGCTCTTGATCAGATGATTATAGAGCCACTGCAGAAACTCTGCCTCTTATTTTCCTCTTACATCCAATATTCTTTCTTCCCCCAACCATTTCAATTAATAACATACCAAAACTATAAACATCTAACTTGTAAGAAACATTTCCAAAATTTATAGATAACATTTTTGGTGCAATGTAGCCCATGGTCCCCCTTGCTGCTGTCATAGATACTGCACTTTGCTCCTTAGAGCATAATTTGGCTAGACCAAAATCAGAGATCTTTGGATTAAAGTTATGATCAAGTAAAATATTATGAGGCTTGATATCTAAATGAAGGATTCTTTGATCACAACCTTGGTGAAGATACTCAATACCTTTAGCTATGTCTATAGAAATATCTTGAAGCTTAAGCCAACTTCGATGATCGATTGTGCAGAATGTTGAAAATAAACTTTGTCCTAGTGACTCATTTGGTAAAATTCATAAATCAAAGCTTGTTTTATAGCCATACGCACAAAACCCGAGCAAGCGAACTATATTCACATGATGTATAAAATTGCCCATTGTTCCACTTCATTTTATAAACTCCTTCTCCATTTCCTTTGAAATCATGAGAGGATCTTTCTTTGCGACAAAACTTCATTTGAGCTTTCCTTTATATGATCCCTTACCCTCCTTGACCTAGCTTATTATTAAAATTATTTGTGATCTTTTAATATCGGCATAGGAAGTATCTTGAGGGCTTGCAAGCTCCTATAATCCTCAAAACTTTTGAATATTGATTTATGCTCTCTTTTCAACTTACTAGAGCGATAAAAAATAAGATTATAGAGATTCCCAAAGTAGTGAAAAACCAAGGATTACTTACAGCACATATATAAGGGTGGAAAACGAGGTTTTGTAAGCAAATGGAAGAGAAGAAACAAAGCCAAATTGAAAAAGAGGATGAAAAGAAATCACTGTAAGTAGCACTTTATCCATCGAACTTTTGTAAAAGAAAATAAACTTATTAGCTTACATAGGATGTAACATGGGTTTCATTTTCTTGAGTGAATTTGGATTTTTAACCTGTGGTTTTGCTTGGGCCTCTGTACGGGTTCAATTGATTTAATTAGCATGTAATTGTTCTAGCTAAGCATGTGATGCCTTTCAAAAAAAAAAGAAAAAGCTAAGCATGTGATGAATATATAAGAATGCAAGTTCACATTCATCCATTAATACTATTTCTTGTAAAGCTAAAGTACAAAGCGAGCATACACATAACAACTACCCTGAAAATTTCATAAGAAGCGGCGTTATTAAGTACCTTTTGCTGGTTTAGGAATGCACTCGATTTAAGGTTCCACTGCTATTACTCTTTTCTTCAGTTGGCATTTCTCTCCTTGTGCTTCACGAGTATCGGCATAGGTTGACAATTCATTGAAGACCCGTAATCCCCCGAAAAGTATAAATCTTGGGATTGTAGCTGAAAATCTTCAGCGAGGTTAAGTCCACTTCCTTTGAGATAGTTAGAATGAGTGAAATCATTGGGTCACTTGAGGAACAAGTGGAGGGATGGATCCCCGAAGCCCATAGGACTACGATTTATTTTAAACGATTGAAGAAGAGGAGGCAGGTGTGGAGTATTTGAGCTGGAAGGAGTAAGGCGGATAAATTAAGGTTTACAATCCTCCTTGGAGAGCAATATTCATCATCGAGTATAGGACAAACATCTCTGAGAAGTGTGAATTTATTTCCCTCACCCGAGTTTGTGAGGAATTAGGCGACTCTAGTATGGTTCGCTTCTCTTGAGCATGTTAACTCGAACCGGATATCGGTGTTGAGGGCCCAGTACAGTCTTTAAATTTGGGCGAGCCGGATATGGGACCATGGTGGAGTGCACCTTGACGCCTTGCACTCATCATATTGAATCCCTCCATCAATCTTTTGAGACAACCTCATAAACGACGAGGCGAGAAGAAGAAGAGTAAAGGGATTCTAAATACATAGATAATTAAACATTTGCGTCTTGATCTCTATAGTTTGAATTTGCACTGCTTTTCTCTCATTATATATTATAGATAGAGGTATAAGGTGTACAAAGACCCTTGAGTTTTGCGTGTATGTCCCACTTTACTTCTAAACTTGTTTCTGGTCTCAAGATACTTTGACATTTACTTCCGTAATTCAATCATACTTCTACCATCAGAAAAGGTCATAGATGGACAAACACTTATTAAAAGCTTGCTGAAATTTCGACCTCCAATATGTTGAACACAGCAGCAAGTGGATAGATATTTTAGACTCTCACCTTCTTTGAACTCCATGACCATGAGTCTCTCTCTCTGCTCTCTCTCGACCTGAGTCATGGGATTGGGAGGAAGCGATAATAGTAGTCCTCCATGTCTTCTTCCTTTCGGGTTGTGTTCTTGGAAAGGATGACAAGTGCGGATTTGCGACCCGCCTTTCTGCGGCGATATTCGGAACATTTCCTACCCTTCCAGGTGCAGGCGATCCAGAGCTGCGGTTACCACGAGAGAGTATGAATTGATTTGTGAAAACAATCGTACTCACGTATAAACCTCGAGGTGGGAAATATTATGGGAAATTCTTGGTTACACGGTCGGCTACCATGATTATACCGCTGTGGTAGTGGATCACGGGCTCGAAGGCCCAGTGTTGGATCTCGGTCCTCTCCATTCCATTGCGCATATTCTGATGCTCATCGTTATTTGGTTGATTTCCATATACTTTGCCTTATTTTGGGATTTGCTATCGCTATAATTTGCCTTCTCAGTAGACATTCTTCTATATGATAGTTTTGATGAAATCGAGTCGGTCGATCCATGATGACTACATTCCTATTATTCCATCTCTGGCCTTTCTACTCCCACTACTACTTCCTCATCACATAGCATATGTTTATCACCGGTAGTCGAGACTACGTGTTGCTAGAAGAATATTAAATTCATACACGATGAGCGAGATGTGATTTATTCAGGTGAAGACACTTCCTATTATCAACCCATATCCAGTTTGTAGAGATTATTTACTTATTCAGGGCTTCACCTTTCATTTTTGCCTTTCTTACCTTGTAATGCACAATGAAAGAAGCGAGAATGCTCTTAGGAAGGGGAATGACTTCAAGTGCTACAAGTGGAACAACCATATTCCTAACACTTCAGAGAAAAATTGTGAGTGTCTAACGCCCTCATACTTGATATTTCAAGGTGAAAACAATTTGAAATAACATACAAAATTAATTTATTAATTTTTAAAATTTCCCTTATTTTTCATTTTTTTTTAGTATTTTCCTCAGGCTATCGAAACCATAAAGATAGAGATTCTTTTATATCTTCATTGAACTTTTCGAGAACCAAAAGCAGCAAATAAATCTTTAAAAAAATGGTTGTTAAATATTACATGAAGGGAGAGGGTTCCTAATTTCCCTAATTTATTAAGTCAAGTGAAAGACCAAGAAGGAAAAAAAAAATGAAGCTAAATGAGGAGAAGGGTTCCGTTGGTATCTTATCCCTCCCTATTTCCTAACAAAGGTCTTCCTCAGCTGTGGCTGATTAAGGCTATGTTTGGTTCTTGGAAACTGCTAAGAAAAATGTAAGAGAAAGAAAATAGAAAGAAAAAAAAAGAAGAATTAAATCTCCATATTATTTTTAATTAAGAGAAAACAAATTTGATATTCATGTCAAGTTGATATGAGTTTTCTCTACAACATGAAGCCCATCGTCATAGTAATCATGGTAGAGTGTCAGGCCAAGTCCTCAGCCTACATCTAGTGAAACGTGATTTTATAAGAAATTAATTTCTTGAAAATCCCGATCTGATATTTATGCTAACATATCTTTAATGTGCGCTTGGTACTCTTTCATTCAGGTTGGTTTAATCTTGCAGGGATTTGGAAGTTTATAACAGTTAATATATTGCAACCTTTTATTAGTAAGATTCCTACTAAAATTTTCTTTGAAATAAAATATTTATTTCTATTCATTTTTCCTAATTTTTTTTTTTACAAATTGGACTTCATCGTTAACAGGGGGGCTATTTTCTCGCCACACATTCGCATTCCGAGGTAAGATTGCTACTCTCAATTATTAATTTCGCATGAGAACGGGACTAAAATGGCTTGGATGGTTTGATGTAGGACTTCGACATGAACTTATTGATTGCCGCCTTTATTATCCCTGCAACTACTCCATGATTGGTAAGAGTACTTTCTTTTCTTACATGTCTCCTATTTTAATGTTATTTATGTTTTTCACTTACAGTATTGCTCTCTATATATTTTAAAATATGTTGCATTTATTTCTTTGACTAGGAGGCTGGATACTGCGTATTCTTGGTAAGGCTACCAAATTCCAACCTATTGATTTTTTTTCCTTTCTTTTTGCCGATCAAATTGCTCCCCAGGAAACAGTACACTTTTAAAAGCATGCTCAAAATCGATTTTCGCTGAATTAAGTGGTTTCTAAAGTAGCTATTGAGCGTAGAGGTGGCAATTCGGACGGACAGATTGAGGCGAAATCGGGCAGGCCGTCACAGTGCGGTTTTCGGACCAAAAATATGGCGACGGGCGGCTAAGGTGTGAGCGGACCAAGTACGCCTCATAAAATTGGCGAAGCGGGCCAAACTAAATTTATTTTGTTCTTGCGGGCTATAAATTCTGACCAAGGCAGATCCCAATTTCGAATTGGGACGGGATTTAGCCTCTTGGCCAGAACTTAAATTGCCACCTCTAATTGAGCATGGCTCTCTAACAACACAACTACCTATTTTTTGCTATCTTTGTTTCTTTTTTTTCTTTTTTCTTTTTTGAGATTTTGTTTTTTTTCATGACATTTGATTTGTGTTTAGTCATAGGTTCAGTCATAGGAAGGGCTCTCTTCGGGATATTTGTGCCTGTTGCGTATTTGATTTACAAGTTTCATAAGAAGAGCATCTATCGTTAGATGATGGTATCGAGGGCCCTGCGCCAATCACAAAATCTCAACCCATCAAGTACTCCTATTCGGGACATAAAGGATGACTCCATGGCTGAATAAGTTAGGTCGAGGGGTTTGCTCAGTGTATAAGGGAAAACTTCGAAGTGGTGGCATTGTAGGTACGTAGAAAGTATTAGTCATGTCAAAGGTAATGGAATGAGATTTCATCGATGAGGTTGCTACAATAGGAAGGATTCATCATATTAATGTGGTGAGACTTGTAGGATTTTGTGTCTGAGAATTGAAGTGGGCACTGTATGACTTTATTGATGGTTCTCTCGATAAGTTCATTTTTCTTAAAGAAAAAGAAAAACTTTATTAAGTTTAAGAGGAAAAAGATGTACAAGATCGCCGGTTGGAGTGGGCGTATAGTATTTGTGAATACACCACATCAAGGGATTGTGACATGCAAATTCTACATTTTGATATCAAACCACATGTATCCTTCTTGATGAGGACTTCGCACCAAAAGTTTCGAATTTTGGCCTTGCAAATATATTCAACCAGTTAGAAAGTATGGTGTCTCTCCCTTCTTTGCACGAGGAACATTGGGATACATTGCTCGAGGAGTATTCTAAAAAACATTGGAGGTGTCTCATACGAGAAATTTGGTATTTATAGTTTTGGAATGTTGTTAATGGAGATGGTGGGAAGAAGAAAGAATGTGAATGCAAATACAAAACACTCGAGTAAAATATATTTTCCATCATGGGTTTATGATAGATATCACCAAGGGGATAACATAGACTTGGGAGATGCCGCGAAGATGAAAAGAAACTGTTAGGAAAATGGTGATAGTTGCACTATGGTGTATGCAAATGAGCCAGTAGATGGAGTCCTTGATGAGCAAAGCCTTGGAGATGTTAGAAGGAGAGGTTGAGTTGTTAGAAATGCCTCCTAAGCCTACTCTACACTTCGAGGAAATGTCACTTGAGAATCATATGAGCAATCTAATAGAAGCACCAACAACCTCATGCAATTCCATGGGCACAATTTCATTAGGAGGAAGGTAGTGTAGCTTTTTTCTAACCTACAAGTTATTTCCTATGATATTATATATTTTGTAATATAGAGGCAGAAGTGTGGCCTATAACTCTTCTTTCAAGGTCCATATAATGTAATATTGTCTTGAGGCATTGGCATGATACCTTAGCAGCAAGCATATAATAAATATGTAATTAATAACCGTTATCTATGTCTTATATGATTTAAGTAGCACTGAATGCGAATCTTTGAGTGATGGTCCTAAGGCATGGTTAGTAGTACTCTAATAATTATTAGTTTAATGAACAACACCATATGACTTTAACACCATAAATAAATAATAGAAAACAAAGTAAAATAGCTTTAAATAAGAAGAAAAACATTAGAAATAATGAGAATAGAAGAAGGGACACAATTTTTTATGATAAGAGCATCTTACCTATGTTCATGAATGAAAATTTCGAAAAATTACGTCGATATTTCGGAGGAATTTGGATATGGTGTTGGGAAAAACTACCAAATAAAATTATTCTAAAAATGATATTTCCCTCTTTGTGTGCCAAAAATAGATTCAACAAACAATTAATCCAACAACAAAGCCCACCAAGTATGATAAATCAACCCTGAAGTGGAAACCTCAAATGACAAGGTAAAAAACCACACAGGACAAGTAGGCCCTTAAACTTCCACTATTTCCATGATGATAAATAATGGGTTACACCAAGTTCTTCTCTAGCAAGCAAACTAGAGGCTCACAACAACCATTCATCAAGAACATCATTCTTGGAACACAAAAACAATAAACATCATCCCAAGGATTGATAAGTCAAGAGAACATAGGAAATATCTCACCAAATTGTGGAATGACTAAATGGGTATTGTGGAGAGCTTGCCCTAGGGCTTACAACGATGGAACTAGCACTTTTACATGCAAGGCTTATGAGTATGCCATCATCTTTTGCCCCAATGCCAAAGGGTAAACACAACTTTCCCCCATTCTAATGTTTCCTGCGAAAGGCACCACTTCAGCCATGGATTATTATTATTCAGTTTCATCCATATTCTTTCTTTTGAGAATGTTTCTGTGATGCAGGAAGGAGAGGCCAAGTGATGAACTTCCAAGTCCATTATTTCAAGGGCGGAATGACGGGGAGATCAAGGGGATGGTTTCCTCTTCAAACATCTTCCTACCCTTTTCATTGTCAATCCTTCTACTACTCCTTATTGTGGCTTTGCTTCGATGAAAACCGATTCTTTACAACATAACGTTAGTTTGTACCAGGCTTGCAAAGTATTAGATTGTATCTCGAAGGAAGGAATGCAAAATGAAGAGAAATCTCTTTGAATTGATTCATGATCTATGGATGATTGGGATGAAGATTTTGGG
The DNA here is from genome assembly GCA_016808115.1 of Tetrastigma voinierianum. NCBI lineage: Eukaryota > Viridiplantae > Streptophyta > Magnoliopsida > Vitales > Vitaceae > Tetrastigma > Tetrastigma voinierianum. The sequence continues at coordinate 79,510 of JAEQBH010003369.1, forward strand.
AGCCTAGCCTATTGAATTTTGGCAAATATTGTGATCAAATGAAGATTAGATATGGGTAGAAAGAATTTGTGATCAAATGAAATGATTTTAGAGGTATTTATAGATTTTTTTTGGTCAAAATAGTCGTTGGGTGGTCAACAAATCTTTGTAATTTAATTATAGCCGTTGAATTTAATTTTTGTGTAAATCTAACCGTTAGATCTTCTTTAAACCGTTGGATCAAGTTAGGATTTTAAATCTAACCGTTTGGATATATCTCCTATATATCCCTAATATAACCCGATATATCCCCGATATATCCCAATATATCCCTATATATCCCGACATATCTTCGATATATCTCCGATATTTTACCGAAAAATTAAACTAATGCGTGCGTGTGTCATAGACCTGATATTTCCACGATATATCGGTCCAAAACCGATGTATCGCCGATATTATCGATTTTTTCTTGATTTTTCGCTCAACCGATTATTGATGGCCGATATCGTTTTGACCCTTACCAATATCCGATATATCAGATATTTTAAACCTTGCTTGATATATTTTAAAAGAAAATTTTTTATTTAAGGATATAAAGACAATACTTTTTAAAAATTCGGGATTTTTATAATAATTTTCCCGAAGTTGAATCATGATTTAAAACACATCTTTGCATGGTGCTTTCTAGTACAGTCTACAGTGTTGGTCTAGTTGGAAAGTTCTAATTATTTTTTGGCATCAAATGCATGCATTATTTGCCAATCCTTTATGGGAACTTCTGCACCCAAACAATACAAAATACGAAATATTGAATACGATTGTCACACTACAAATGTGCATGGGGCATAGAAACATTAGCCATAATTACGGTTGGTAAAATTTTTGGCCAATATAGGTATATCGGCCGATATATTGGCCAAATTGTAAAAATCTGCATTTTGTTTCTGCGTTGCATTTAATAGCCGATGTGTGTAGATATATCGATAAATAACCGATATATCGACGATCATAACTCGACAAATTAATATAGATATATCGCGATATTGGTCGATATTTTCGATTTTCCTTCGTTCGACTTCGTTCTTGCGATATCGTGTCGAAGGCGGAGCGCAATGTCGACGATATTTTTGCGACATTCAGATCTGGTTATGACAGTGTTCTAACATTATTTATTTATTTATGTTTGTTTACTATTATTATATTGTTTAGACTCAATCATTTAATATATTAATTATTATTATATATTTGTATATTATTTCTTTTTATTTAAAGAATGATGAATTTGTAAAATTAATTTTTTTAACATTTTTTGAGGTTTTGACCCGTTTTAGCCCATTTTGGTCCATAACCATGGGGGTACAAAAATTTGAAGGATAATCGAAAACTTCTTGAATAGAAATAAGCCTAATTAGCCCGATTTATATAGAAATGGGTTGAAATTTGAATCAGTCATCACGACTCCTAAAAACAAATTAGAATCACAAACAGCATTCAACATGGAATACTGCTTTCTTATTGACTATGGAAAATTGGAAGTAAGTCACTAGGGGTTGTTGATAACTCAATGATTCATGGTATGTATGTATCATAAAAGAATAAAGGGTACATGAATAACCTTTTTATTTCTTGGTCATTGTTTTCTTTTGAACTTGAGCTTTCTTTTTCACTTTCTTTGGTGCCTTCATTCCTGCGGTTTTACCCTTCTTTTGTATAACCCCCTGTGAACCATCAACCACATATATGAATAAATTATGTGAAGGCAGAGAATTTTATGATTTCATGGAAGAACACTGAATTATTGAAGGAGTTTCTGGAGCATACAGATCTTTCTTGGCTTTTCCTTTGGTTTTTCCATTCGTTTGCCTTTCATCACCGTCATTTTGATCAGTTTGACAAATACTGGCTTTAGGCATCTTGTCAGCCTCATCTTCCGAATCAAAGGAAAATCCTTCTATTATCCCTGCATACATGAAACCATTGCATGGAAATGAGGGAAAATTCATTTCTACAAAGCAAAATACCAAGTCCAGTAATCCTCCTAGCTGAATACTTTCGAAAAAGAAAAAGAAAAAGGAATGTAACCTTGACCATTGTTTCGACCTCGTAAACATTAGATTGTAGTTTTAGTTAGACTCGTCGTTCATAACGGCCTCCTTTGTGAGAAATACACAATCGAGTCGATAAAGCAAATAAAAACTATTCAGGCCGTTTTCTCCAAAAGACATTAAGTACACCTTTTCCCAGTACTTCTAGGCCGATACTAGGTAGGAGAGACAGTTTCAACCATGAAAAATAAAAAACAAATTCACAATATTGTGAGGAAATAGATAGTAGGATAAAATAAAGAATCCCCCCAAAATAGTTACCTTATTTCTTTAAGATATTAAAGGTGAGAACTCTAAAAAAAAGCTAAGAAATTGGTGGAATGAACCTTTGCTTATTGACCAAAGTGACTGAGAAGAGAAGAAAATTATGTGTTAAATGGAAGCAACCAAATTACTTTAATTGAATACTAAAATTAAGATGAGAGTTTGTTCTATATTTGTGCAATAAATGTAAATACGAGACTAGATAGAGAAAGCATCAAAAATTAAAAAATAGACTTACGATCGAATGTCTTGGGAAGGAACTATTGTTGTTTTATAGATGGTTCTGCAAAATTAAGCAAGAATTTAAAATGAACTAGATAGAGCTACTAGTGTTTAGAAATATGCAAAGAAGCAACTATCTTGATAGAGACGAGCCAATGGAAATAAAAGGCCAATTAAGCAAATCTTAAGTAACTTATAAATTTGGAAGCACGACCCGAGTTCTACTAGCTCTTGGTTTCCATTGAAAGCAGTGTGACAATATTTACTACGATAGCCAATTTGAACATAGTTCTATTAGATATAAGAAGATTAAATTATAGATCTGAATAGAAACAATGAAATGGACCAATCATCAGTAACAAAATAATCATGAGATCATAAAACATAGAACATTACCTTTTAAATCTAAGAACGTTTCATGATTTCTGGATGGGGTATCCATAATTACCATTCGCGTGACACCCATATCGCTCAAATCTATAGATTCACCTTCACATTCAGCAGAGCACAACGAAAATACAAAATAAGAAAAAGATTTACCAACAACTTTAATGTACTTTATTTATATAGCAACATAATGCAATGCATATAGGGAATGGGAGGAACATACAGTCGGTGGAAGCTAGATTAAGTTTCCCCGATAGGAATTATTGAGGGTTGAGCTCCAAGCATATCTGAGTATATGATTTATAAAGTGATCATTATGGATTCAAATCAAATCTTCTGTCGACAGCTCTACTACTTGTGGAAAAAAAATGAAAGCCCTTTCACAACACATCTAAAATTGATTGAATTATTAGAACCATATGCAATCGAACACCATAAACTTAAGCGACTTCCTTTCGGCCATAGAAAGTACCTTTGCATAATAGGATGGTGTCGAAATTAAGTACAAGGTCCGACATATTAGAATCACAAATTATTGAATGCTTTCTCTAATAGATGCAAGATTCTAACCATTTTAAAACCGAGACCTCCGGCCCAGGAGAGGTCGATAACCTGGCGCCTGATTGATAAAAGCGGGTTGAATAATTCGGTGATGGTATGCTTCGGTTAATGAAATAGTCACCATATATAGCATATTTTATGGGGATAGGCGATAGCGTAACACAGAGATGATGTCATGAGTCACCCCATGGCCAGCCAAAATCCATGAAATCGGGAGACCAAGAAGCATAGCCCGACTTCTTTTGGGTGCGATGCGACTGTAACCTCCTTTCTTTGATGCATGACACACGATCCACTTAAATAATGTACCAGAAAATTTGGCTTAAAGCGGAGATATAATCATATTAAACGATTTGTGAACTTGCCAAGAATGCAGGTTAAGAGCATGCTATACATTTACATAGGTTTAAACAAAGCGATGCTTGAAAATAACAAGGCAACAACATGGCCTAAATGCATTATTTTCAGAATGCATCCCAATAAAATCCATACTTTTTATAATTCATTCTAACAAAAATGCAATATTGTTTATAATAAATTTACAAGGGGTAAGAGAAGCAGTTCCCTGGATTTGGAGGGAGCTTGTCAGTCATTCTGAAACTGTAACTCATAATCTCTAACAAATTCATAAGAGAAGATAGTTCAAAGAAATCGGTATGCCATGGCCGAAATAAAGAAATAACTGTATACACCTTTGATCGATGGACTTGGTCAGAAAGCACGAGAGCTGATCCCGAGGAGAGACCTACAAATTTCTGAGTTGAATCAATGGACCAAAGACTAGATGAAGAACCTTCCCGACATGTGAAGCTTCTTACTTGAGGTTCGTATGCTTATCTAATGTTTCTTCCTCAAAAAGTTCGATACCATCTTCATGCCATTTATATTCATTGATATATCCACATGGAATACAATTTCAAAATAAAAAAATAAAAAACATAAAGCAAAGAAAAGTGGAAGGTTATTTAAGCGAGATTGTCTATACTTCAACCCATGTCATTTTAGAGACATGGGATTGATCGTCTAGCCTTTTTACCTTTCTCTTTTGTTTCCTTAAATTTCTTTTCTTCTTTTAGTGGATATGTGTTCCACTTTAACCCCTTTTTTTGGTGAATTTTCCTTTGAAGCCTCATTCAACAAGAGCTCTTGACCATTCTCAGTAAGAAATGCATCCTTTTCTTTGTCCCGAACTTGAGTTGCTTTACACACAGATGATTCTTCATATTCATTATAATTATGGCTACCAAAATATACCCTAGTTGTTTTTCAACATGTTTAGAAAGTCACATTTGTAGGCATAAATTAAAAATTTTCGTAAATTAAATGCGAAAACATAGAAACTTAGAAACCCGAAAATTGTACCAGTTTAAGGACAAAAGTGTAATTTGTAAAAAGGGGGCATAAAAGTCATAATTGGATAAGACTATAGGCCAAAGTAGAAATAATAGGAATTGTAGTGTAATTCCTAGAAGGATGGAGGAGTAAAAGGCAATAAAGGAAACTTTAAGTATAAATAGAGGAGGAGACCAAAAATAACTCATTTTTGGTCTCCAAACAAGAAGCTCACGGGAAGAAGAGGAGGAGGAAGGAGAAGAAGAGGAAGAAAGGGGGAAATCAAGCCAAGGTATGGATGCATGACTTTGGTATGGATTCTAGTAGGGAAGTGTATGATTTTTGTACACAAACTACTTTAGTATGGAGTGCTAGGGTTTTCTTTGGAGATTAGAATTGGTTCCCTTTTCTAGGGTTTTGTTAGGAATACATCTAAGCTCCCTAGAATTTAGAAGTTTGGTTGAAAATCCCTAGTTGATCATAATTAAATATGGAATCCTTCACAATTCCAAGGTTTGTAAAGTTTAGTGAACTTTGGTATGAATCCTTGGATTCTTTGACTAATTAAAAGTATTTGCGGAGTTGTTTGGAGGGATTTCATGTTGATTTTTGATGACGAGTGGAATAGAAGAGAATTATGGAAGAAAAGTGAATGAAAAATGGTGAAATTTACCATTTATGGGCAAATTTCGGAACTGTGCAGTACACCTTTGAACATGCCGGTCTGGTGATGCGTGGCAAGCGTAAGTCTGATGAGCCTGTCTGGTACAGCCCTCTAGAAGCAGAACTTGTACCGGTATAGGTCGAGTTGTCACCGATCTAGATGGCTCTTGCAACCTACATTTTTTGTTATTTTTGCGTATTTAAGCTAAAACTCGCATACCAGAAGTATAGAAAAGGATGAAATTAAGTGAAAAATGTACCGTACGTCGCCGCCTCGGCAAGTTCGATGGGAGCAAAGTTCATGTCCCTATAATACGATTGGAAGTTTTTGAATGCATATAATAGTAAGAATGCCTAGAACCAGGTATTAAATGACACAGCATTCCTGATTAGTACCCGGTATACGATTGGTGCTACGTCACTCACGATGCGATTAGTGCTACGGCACTCTGACCACGATTAGTGCTACGACACTCTGTTACGATTAGTGCTGCGACACTCTACATTCGATTAGTGCTCTACGTACTCATGTTCTGATTAGTGCTTTGGCACTCCTGTTAATGCTATGGCACTCCTGTTCTGATTAGTGCTACGACACTCCTGTTCTGATTAGTGCTTCGGCACTCTTGTTAGTGCTATGACACTCCTGTTAGTGCTACGACACTCTTGTTAGTGCTACGACACTCCTGTTAGTGCTACGACACTCTGTTACGATTGTGCCCGGCACTCTGACCAGTTAGTGCTTTGGCACTCTATTTTGTCTTCTGACACTTGATGTGTATAGTATCTTCATATACTTATTGTGATGTGTCTTCCTCATTTATTAGCACTGGTCTAGGTATTCTCATAGTTATATGATAATAACCTGAATAATGAATAAGAGGAAACGAAGGTGTATCGTTTTTGATGCATGGCTACCTGCGGCGGGTATTTACGAGTCTGAATAAGCTCTGGAACTCCTACGGGAGACCCAAATAAATATGAGTATGTTATAAGTATAAGTTTTGCATAAGAATAAGCTCTGTAACTCCTACGGGAGATCCGAATAAGTATAAGCCTGTTATAAGCATAAGTACTTGTATAAGTCCATGATATGAATGAATGCAATTTCTGATATCTGTTATTGTTATACACTTATTATAACTGTGTATATGCACATTACCTATGTTTCCCACTAAGCGTAAAAAACTTGGCATGGGTTAATTCGTGTGAGTACGGAAAGAAAGAGAGGCAGGCGATATTAAGGTATTCTGCAGAGCTAACACAGTAAGGGTTCATCCTTTGTGGGTTCACACTACGATCGGTAAATGTAAATGTATAGTTTTTGAATGTAGAAATGGGACTCGATCTTGTGTATGTATTGCTATGGCACCCATTTATGGTGGTAGTTTTATTTTAGACTTTTGTATATGATATGTTGATACAGTTATAAGACTTGGATATACCAGTATCACGATAAAGCGAAAAATAAAGAGTCGGTATATGGTCTCGCGTCGGCCGGTTCGGATCGCGGTGGGTCGGATAGGGGTCCGGCGTGTGATAATCTTCTCTCATGGGAAGACTTGCGGATCGAAGAATCGCGATATCACCATCATGAATTTAAGATTGAAAACAATTGTGTGGTTGATATATAAGAGGGAACCAAAGGCAATATTGAGGAGGAGAGGACTTCATGAAACATTAGATAAGCAATCATGCAGCGAAACTTCTTACATTAGGTTCCCTATCAGATGGTTCTTCCGTGAAGCCTTCCGTGACAACCATTCGTGCATCACTTTCAATGAACTTTTAGAGTGCAACCTAATTAGAAGTAGTACGACATTATCTGAATCAATGTCTTTCAACTGAATTCTCTAGCAAAAAAACATAAAATTTATGTACTGACCCCCAGATATACCTTCTTTTTTCTTGTGATTGTTTATTTTATGTTTTTTTTTTTTTAGATTTGGGATCTTTTTCTTTCAGCCTTTTACTTGGGGACTTTACTTTTGGAGTTCCATTGAATGAAGAATCTACATCTTTACCCTCCCTTAAAGGGCTGTCTTCAGGAGGAGAGTCAGAATCTAAAGATAACGTCAAAGCTAGATGAGTTGGTGTCTGTTCAACAAATTAAATTCTCTAAATGAGCATATAGAAAAAATGATAGTAAACAACTATAAAAACTGACAAAGCAAGCAAAATCCACCAAAAAACAATAACATACTTCTTTTCTTTTTTAGGCGATAGACCTTCCATGGCTAATCCACACAAAGACCATCCATGATGACAAATTATTCCTAATGCAAGAAATGGTTTAACGATAATTTTTGGGTAAACTATGGTGTGACAAGAAGCTAACCACGTAAACTCTAAGAATGTCACAACTAATAAACTCAATGGTACCTAACAAAGAAGACCATGATGAATCCAAAACCATTTTCCTTTTTATTGCAACTCCTAAGAGGCATTGGAGACGCAGTCAATTTGACTCCTAAATCATTCCTGAGCTAATCACCCTCTTTGCTCCACTTAAGCCCAGGAAATTCAGAAGAAAATTGAGCTTCAATTTGTTTAAGTTTGTAGAAATTAGATAAACAATCGAGGGGTTGTCTACGTCATTAAGAGCTTGGATACACAAAGGACAACATATCAAGATACACCTTACTTATAAATTACCCTTACTTGCCACATAAGTTACCCATGTAGTCTCTTAAATTTCAATGGAGACATTAGAACCCATGAATAGTGATAAACTTCAAAAAATTCAAAGTGAAATCCTAAGGTTAAATTGCAAAAAATCGAACAAAATATCAACACAATCATTTTCTTTAAACTCCTATTTAGTCAGAGAGCGTCTTGATTATGGTAAACCTAGAAGGAATGCAACCCGATCAAGGAGATTCCTGCTGGAGCTGCCCATGTTGACCTTTATGATGAAAAATCGGCATCCTGTCGATGCAGTTTCGGAAAAAACCAAACTCGATCGGGACAAAGGTCCACCGGACCCGAGAGAATGACCCCGCTATTGCTTGATTAACCTAAAATCAGAAATGGTCAAAGATTGAGGACCATAAAGTCTGTCGAACAAACACAAAAGAATTTGGAGGAGCAGAGCTCCCCAAGCAAACCCTAGATGTTAAATACTAAATCTAGTAATGAGGCACACCAATCAGGCTTCATCCAGTGTAGGGTTCGGGGGCGAGGGGAGTTGTAAACAACCTAGAACCATTCACGAGCGGAACAAGAATTAGTATCATTAGGATTTCACCACTCCTTGAAATCAAGCAGAATTCTCTGCTTGAGAAAAAAACTTAAATCCAAAAACAAAGGGTGCTAGAAGATCATATCATAAAACTTCGAGGTGAAGGATGTCCTCCATTGGAGGAACTCACCATTCCAACAGAGAGATTCGTTAGGGAAAACCTAGTCTTGAGCATTGGCAATTTCACAGTCACCGGCCGAGAAATGGAAGTCCCTAGCAATGATAAAGCAATGCGAGGAAACATGGAAAATTTGAAATTCTAAGTGAAAGCATAAAGAATAACGGTTCCCCTTCCACTCACTTTCTAGGAAATAATGAGAAAATCGGTGGCCAACAAAAACTCCGTTGGAAATCTGATAGACGGGTTACCCACCTGAGTAGAGAGAAGAATCCGGCGTACAGTGACAACAGGCTCCCTCTAATTTTGATGGGCTGTCCATGACATGGGCACAGACTTGAATTATAGACTCTGTGTACGACATATATATTTATTTCTTTATTTATTTATATATATACTTCAAAAAAACTATGTGAACTATTTTTTCTTTTAAGATAAAAACTTCATTTAAAATGTAGTAACTCTATCCGCTGTCTTTTGAAAATTGAGTTAATTCTCACTTTTTTTTTACTTACTATTTCAAACAAGTTTTATTTATTTTAACTCGTCAATGTAAAAAATAATTTAAAATTTATAAGTTTTTAAGTAATTTTATTTATATTTGGTTTTTAAAAAAATTTTACTAGACAACAAAATATAAGAAAATAATTTTCCTTATTATTATTATTATTATTTTCTTGGCACTTTTTGAGAACCAAAAATAGACCATCGTAGAAAGGACAAGCACCAAACCGAAAATATTTATTATAATTGTGGAACAAATACTCATTAGTACAAAAAGGTGATATGAACCAATGACCTTCCATCAAACCAAACTCCAATTTTCATAAAAACTCAAGTTTAGTATTTGGAGTTCAATATGAGTATCATATTTCTAACAAAAACAGTTTCGGTTCCCTTTGGAACCTAAAAAGTACTAAGAGGAGTAAATATAGAGGAAAATAAAAAATAAGGTTTAAACTTAATAAATAAATTATATTTTTTTTATTCAAAGTTTCAAACTCTTTTATTGCCCAGGGTAACATTTGTTTTTTTTTTTTTTTTTATTAAAAACAAATTACTTTCAACATTCATTCTGATTGTTTTTTAACTATTTCATAACTTATTATTAAAATCCATTTTCCTCTATTTCATCGTACAATCTATTAGCGATTCAATGGAACATGTGACACCAATTCTCAATACTAAAGTCATGTACTCCTCCATTTTACAGTCTCTTTCATCTCCTAAAACTAAATGTGGATTATGATTTCCATTACTTACTTAGATAAATATTATTTTTTTCACAAAATCCTTAAAAGGAAGATCATCTTAGAAGTTGTCATTTGTTGGGTATTCTTTCGTTAAACAACTCCCTCTACAGACACTTTACCACTAACACCATATTCTATTTGTTTTGGATGAAGCTTTCCTATTAATTCAAGATAACAATTTGAAAAAAATGTTTATGTAAAAAACCTTGCCATGGAAATTTCAAACAAAAGTGATACATACATGGGGCAATATATCCTATTAATCCTTTCACCCAGGTGAATTAGAGCTACTTTGATTTGTGTGAGTACACTACAAAATATAAGGTATAGTAACATGATTTAGTGAGGTTATTATATTTTCTTACTAAAAATGAATATAATGGGATTTAGTGGTCAAGTAGCCAAAGAGAATTTTTATTATCACCATGAGAATTAATTAGCTCCTACTATATACGTTCCTTTAGTTGCATAAAAAATAAAGGGGGAATTGTGTTTCAGGATATGATGGGCCTTTGTATTTAATAAAAGGGCTATGAAAGCATTAAAATTTGGCCCAAAACCTATGACAACTAAAATTAAAGAGAAAAATATAAAATTTTAAAAATGCCAAAACTACCCTCCTACACTTTTAAACTCAGCCCACGTGCACGTACAACCCCTCCCAATCCAAACCCAACCCTTATTTCTCTTCTAGGTTTTTTTTTCTTTTTTTTTATTATACTTTTCTATATAAATTATCTTCTATTTTTCATATTTCAAATCAAATATATTTTTAATTTTTAATTAATTTTAAAAGATAATATCTTACTTTCACTTATTTTTAAAATATACCTAATTAAATTTTTATTATTTTAAAATTTTATGTTTTCCTTTTTTATTAAACTTTTGTTTTGTGTAATAAATATAGTAAAGTAAATTAACTTTTAATATATAAACAATGAGTCATCTATAATAATAAAATTTAATAAATATATAAATAACTACTAACATATATAGTGTGCGTGTAATTATAATTTATATTTTAAATTTTTATAAACCTAAACCATATGTTGAATAACTTTAATAAATAAAATAGAGGTTTGTTATATCGGTACAAGGCGATAACACTAAGCATATAAGACAAATGTATTAAATGTACAAGCTACATTTCTCATACGATTTAAATATTTTTTTTATCAAAATATTTTTCCTATGTCGTATGTTGATACAACAACCTAAGATATTCTTCATCAAAATAATGGACAATTACTCTTTAGTAAGAAAAAACAAGGGTTTATTATATCGTACAAAACCAAGAATATATTAAATATACAAGGTTGTACAAACTTACATTTCTCATAAGATTTGAATATTTTTAATTGAAAATATTTCCTAAATAGTATGCTAATACGCAACATATAACAAGGTTTGGCTTCCATTAGTTGTTTGACATAGAGATATCGAATGTTGGCTATGCGAGATTGTGCTCTCTTATTTGAAAGCTAAAAAATTGAGAATGTAGAAGTGAATAAGTGAGAAGATTTATTGAGAAGTGGATCTTGTGATGAGTTGAATAAAGAAGGCTTATTGAGAGATGGTTCCTTGATTCTCGTGTCTTTTTTATCACTTTATCATTTTTAGAGCGATCGCGCTCAGTGTATTATCTGTTCTTGAAGTTGAATAAAAAACGTGGCTTGATTCTTCGTCAAGCAGCTATTCCCGATAGCAAATGATTTGATCTCATTTGAGAACCAGAAAATTGCAGAAGGGACTTGTAAGAACTACAAAGTCACTGGCACAATTTGAAATCTAATGAAAGCATCAGAGCCACCGCCCAAAGGTGCTGGCCAGTCACGGATATCCTTTGTTTTTGATTTGGTTTAACTAGCTTTTGCTTTTTCTGGTATTTCTTTCTGTCATATTTCGTATGCATATTTCTTGTTGAGTTATGGCTCCTCTGCCCAAAAAGATTTAAGCATTGAGAGGTTTGAATATTAGAATTATGAAAGACTTTGATGATCTTGCAGTTTCGTTTCAAAGTTTTAATTGGCATTGATATGGGACAAAATTTGAAACTTGTCCCAGAAGAGGAGACAGTAGGGCAAGGGAATTATCAAGTTTTGTCCCATAATAGTCCTTTTAAAATAAGCTACTAATCCCAGGTGGTTTTAATACCAGTTGGTGACTACGGTTTTTTAACTTTAAACTTAAGCGCCATAGTCTGACTAGGTTCAACGAGAACATTAGTTTAGACATTTTTCAAACCTATACTAAATTGATATTTTTTATTTTATTTTAAAAGTATTATTTTGGGACAAAACTCGGAATTATCTCTATCTTTGAACACGGACGAGACGAGAAGAGGCAGTCGTATGAAGATTTGCAGTGAGCTTTGTGGGGTTGCAGGGCATTTACATGATGGAGCAACAACATCAATTTCCTTGAGTCTTGACCTTTAAAAAAAATGGAAAATACCAAGTCTTTGTATAAAGAGATGCATTTGGGAAATAGTAGTGCATAGAACCTTTAGTGGAAATTCAAAATTTTCTTAATGTATGTCATGATATAAAAATTATGAAGGTGCGTCTTGAACACCTGGATTTTTGAATGTAACATAAAGTGCCACAAATTTAAAAATACATATATTTTGTTAATGTATTGAATTATAAAAAAATTAACTTTAAAATTTTATACTTTTATCAAAATCCCAACGTGATAAATAGAGATGGGCCGGCCTAAGACATTGTTTTGCTTAACAAAGTAACAAATTCATATCCTCAAGTACAAATTATATCTTGACTTGGATAGAACAATTTATATATATCCTAATTCCTAAGTTGATTAACCAGTTTTTGGTGTCAACCCCACTCAAATTCCATATCTATAGAAATTGTTTTTAAATCGACTTGTCTCATCGAGAAGATGGTATGTGTCATTAATTTGTTCCTTGGTATCTCTTTATGTGATAAATCTTTTATTACTGATTCTTGATGAGCAATGGTGGCTTCAGTTTACGATTTGGGGCATAGTTTTTATGAGGCAGCCCCATTCCCCATTCCATTTGATAATTTTGAGATGATGAACAACACATGTTAATTTGGTTCCTGGTGCGTCTGTTTTCTTGTCTCCATGTCATGTAAAGATTCTTCACCAGGCATTTAAAGTGTTGTTCTAGATTTCTCTCTTGCAAATCTGTTTGATTTTACTTTCTCGATATTATCATTGATGGATCTTTCATGCGGTGTGCAGGTTTGGCTTGTTAATGGCCAAGAAGATCCCTTTTTTTCGACTTGACGAGGCAAAATTTCAATTGGCGATGCTTTACATCTTTCAATATTCATATCTGGAGAAGATAAGGAACACTTGATTGGCATGGTTTTGGGAAAGAAGAGTGTTGAGGTGATAAACATTTCTTGTATTTCATATTACTACTTTTTAGTATATATGTTGCGTATGTTGTGCGACGGGCAAGCGACTTAATTTCAAGAATATGTATTCTTGATTTTGCCATTATAGTTTTTACGGTGGATCATACAAGTTGGAAATTTCACACTTTTTCTTTGTTTTGGTTGCATCCTTTGCTTCTGCGATGGGTTTTGGTGTTAACACCATGTTTATCTTCACCATGATGGTGCTTTTTTTTTTCCACAGACCGATCTCTCTTAGGTTTTCTTTTCTTTATTGGTTATTTCTCAGTATATTCTCAGAAAATGTTGTTCGGCTCAAATCCTCGATGGTCAATGCATCGTTAGCATCTGATGCGTCTCCATTTTTGCATCAACCCCTTTTATCGTAGAATTTGGGGTACAGTGATGCTTTCGTCTTTATTATTGCATTTTGCGAGGTTTCTTAAATCGGGTAAGATCTTACGTTTGAATTCTTATTTTTCTTTTACGTGTGAATGTTGTCTATTCTTGTTTCTTTTTTTCAAGTTAATGTTCATGCATATCTTTGTTGGAACATGATTGATGCATGCTTGATTTCCACTTGGTGTTTTTTAAACGAAAGTGTAGTCTTATCATAACCAATGTAGTTAACTGGTGTCTCGAACCTGCCAATACGAGTAGTGAAGATGATTACTAGGAAAAAAAAAGCCTATTTGAGAATGTTTTGGAAAACAGTTTTTTAGAACAATTTTTAAAAATAGTTTTCTCCTTTAGCATGCTTGTTACAAGTACAACTTAGGAGGGGGGAAACGTGCTTTAATTAAACAACCAAATAAGAGAGAGAAAGAGATATATATATATATAGAGAGAGAGAGAGAGAGATTTCGGTAACACGTATTTACATCCCTACCTTTGAAGAGTATTTACATTTATCTTCTTATCACAAGTTCATAGATACACATTGAGTCGAATTTATGGTGGTTAGATTGGAGACTATTTTCTCACGAGATAATTTGTTTGAGGCTGTTCTTCGAGGAATTTGGCACGAATTGGTTATGAGGAAGAGATTTGTATATAGGTGCTTATTAAGTCAAGGCTTCGGGAATTTCTTGTCATTTGTTGAACTTGCTTGCTCTAGGAAAGATCTAAAGTTCTAATCCTAGTGACATCTTCATGATGTAATCATATTGAAGCGAGTTGCGAGATGAAGGTGGTACATGCCTCGAGAAGATGTTATACTACGAGGAATGAGGTGCGGATGATGTTTACATAATTGTATATGGAGAAGTTGAAATTATTGATTGTGAGGGAGAGAAGAAAGAGCATGTTTTTGGGACTCTACAGTCTGTTGACATGTTTGGAGAAGTGGGTGCACTGCTTTGCAAACCTCGAGCATATGTTTAACGAGACCCTTTCCGCGACTCCACGAAATTTGAAGATCGATGCACTAATAGAAGCAATGCGAGACTAGGAAGGAAGACAATGTGATTATCCTTAAAAAAACTTCCTTCGAGTTTGCCTGTCTGCTCTCTACGTTTTTATCGGATCCATCTAGAATGGGCTACATATATACAACTAGATCGGAGTTGCATGCTACCTTCTTAATTTTTATGATATACCATATATAAGACTTAATTTTTATGGTATAATGGTGAATGCGACATCCTGGCTTAAGGATTTAAACATTGGAGATTTGGTGGTAGAGAATGGGGAAGAAGATGTTGACCTGCATGGCTTTCAACTTCAGCGTTGCCGACAGCAGCGGTGCGGCCTTTTTTTATGAGCTTCGAGCGAAATTTGAACGTCTTCGGGGACTCAAGGAAGAACCCCATTGGTATGTATCTGCAAATGTAGAAATCGGAGAGGTCGTGACTTTGAAATAAGCCAAACTACAGCTCGGTCGTGGCTGGTTTCAACTCATAATAACTTCAATCCTTTGGTCACATAGGTATCTTGAGAATCTAGGATAAAGCTTTTGATCCTCACACATTTTCAATTCTTTTAATTTGCTTTAGTAAGTTTAAATCTTACCTAACATTAATTCTCCCACGAGGGCTACTTTCATTCCTGTTACTCTCTTGGTCAAGATGCTAAATATTTATAACTTTTGAGAAAATACAATGCTTCCATACTATAACGAAATGCCTAGAAGCTGAATTGGTATTACTTTATGGTTTCAAACAAATGGAGGAAAATAATAGAAAGTTTAGTCACCCAGTAGACTTTTGAAACTTTAATGTCTGTACGGCCAGGGAAAATACTCGACTTCTTTTTGTGACCTACCAAAAACACATGTATAGATGTATATGGAGCTGTTAAGAAGGATAGGAGGCAAATATCGATCTTGCCCTGAGAAACTTAATCATCTTGCTAATATTCATAGTGTAAGTCTCTGGTGTCACCCTTTTTCTTTCACCACTGTGCACCTTCTCTATTTACTTTATGTTGTGCCCATGGCAATCAATTATTCAACCACATTTTGCAAAGCATGGTTATTTCATCTTTTGCATACACAATCTTGTTCTAGTCCTTGTTTTTATATTTTACTTGTGGCGATCTTAGATTGAGGCCCAATTATATCTAGAAGATCAGGAGACTATCATTCCATTAATCAAAAGAAATTCCCACCATGTGTAGTAACCTCTTTGTTTTTTTTTTCTCTTTGGTTTTTCTTGGATGTTGATGATTTTGGTATCCTAGTTATTGAGACGGGATCACATGAAATCATCTAGAGGACCTTTACTTCATTTATTTACAGCATGCGTTAAATTATAATTTAGAGCGTGTTGTATAAAGTAGACGATTGAGATTGCTATTTTAGAATAGCTTTCTTTTATCTCAAAAAAGACAACAAATAAACATAGGATTAGGATTGCTATTTAATTTGGTTAGCTACGGTATGTTAAATAATTAGCGGCTCTTTAGAATTGATTAATTGTTAGTATTATCCATCATAGTGTTAAAAAATTCCTGTATGTATTTTCGAGGAGAGCAGGGAGTGATTCAGTAAAACTTATGCTCCTTCACTGAAGGGTACAATTACTCTGTTTTGATCCGACAAGAAGAGATAGAGTTCGAATACCGGTAACCACGGTAATTATTACTTTGTTTTCACTTTTCCCATATTTCTTTGGATTCTGATTAAAATGGAAGCTTTATCCCACCACATTCTCTCACAGATTAAAAACAGTTTTATTGGTTCTTCAAATTTCATTGACTCTTGGAGGCTTATGAGCTCTGAACTTATCCCATAGCTTTCGGCATTTTAAAAATATAATTCTTATAAATAATGTTTTTCTTCAATCTATGATAATTATTATTATTATTTTTAAAATGGTTTAAGATAAATGAATACAATTGACATATGCTAGGATGCTTTTCGGGATAAGTTTCGAACCCGAAAAAACGAGAATTCTATCAAAAGCAGGTACTCCCAGGCCGTCTTTCTTAGCCCGAATTTAATTAGCGAGCTTTCTCGCTTTGTGAAAGAATCTAGATAAGAATTAATTCAAAGAGTTCATAGCACTCCTCATTTCTACATCGTCAGTAAATTGAGTGGTTAAAATGAGCTCTTATTGGAGTATTTGGACCCACCCAATCAACCCGCAACAACCAAGAAGCAGCGGTCGTCCATAGGCCATGAGTTATAAACCATCCCTTATGACGGGGCTGACCACAAACCACGACTATAAACCATCCCTATGGCCAGGGTGTCAACGAGCGCAACTATAAACCATCCCTATGGTTGGGATCAACCAAGAACCGTGGCTATAAACCATCCCTATGGCCGAATTGACGAGAACCGTATTTATAAGCTATACTTATTGAAGCGATTGAAGTAGATGGCGTAGTTTATGATTGGGCTGAGTCTATAAGGTTTTCTCCACACCACCTATAGCCATGCCAAGCCACGGTTGTCTTCATCCACAACTATATTTTATATCTACATTATATACTATTTTTAGTCAGGGTCGATGACCGTGGCTAAAGGATTTCTTCCTTGTAGTTAAACCAGAAAGACTTGGCATTTGAAGTGCATGTTTCCCACATTAACTATGGAGAGCCACAAAGTTTTAGAACCCATTATCAAGTCAAACCCAGTCTACACGGTTCATGAACATAAAGTCAAGTCGTCTTGAATTGTGAATAAACCATTCACTACGTATAAATAAGAAGCGTAGCAATAATTAATCAATTTCTCATTCGCGGGAAACACTATATAAGAGGCTTATTAAAATTATTGATCAGTGGAGTATGAAGGCCTTATGGCGTCCCGTCTTTCTTTTACGTACGATGCGTGTTGTATATCCATCTAGGCGTCGAATCCCTTTGCGATCGTAGCATCTTTACTTGGCCAAAGTAAAACAGTCTGACTCGGGATGCGAGTTCTGGAATGACCTCTCCACTTTCTTTGGTCATTGGGTGTGTATTGCGGTCGCCGACATGTCAATAAATTTGATTCTGAGTTTTTATTTATTTTTGCAAAAGCGAGTACATAAAAATAAGAATTAACCGAAAAGGTACATGACACGTATTCATATTTTTCGTTTCATGATCAGAGATTAATTTATCTTGGGTAAAAAATTTAAAAATAATATATCTTATCACTTGCCTTATATTGTGTTTGGTTGGACATGTAATTAAGCGATTCTTCTTTTTTTTGGAAAGAAAATTAAACATATTCTATATTTGATTGACTTGAATATAACAAGAGATGAGATGGAAGGCAGAGAAAAATTAGACATTATATCTCATTTCATGTTTAGTTAATAATAGGATAAGAGAAGATAAAGCTTCAAGTCCTAATACGAACAAATCATTTATCAAACAAAAAAATTACAAAATACCATATATTGCCTCAAATTTGGGGTGAAGAAACAGGCGAGGCCCGATGTGTGGAGAGGTATCGGTATCATTTCGGCAGCGGGTATTATCGAAAAATTAATGAGCTAGAGCTACTCTGCATGACAGGAGCAACACACTATTCTTGAGGGAGAAGTTGATGGACGAGTCTCCTTGTTATTGCATGCGACTCATTTTGAGAGTAAAAGAGGGTAAATACCGGAGACTTTCAGGTATATCCTCTTTGTTAGAGGTATTTTTATAATTTGGTAATATCTAGGATTATATATTTTACGTATTTCAAGAGGTAAAAATTGGGGGGTTTATTAAAGAAGAGTGAGTGATTAGTTGCTTGTGAACTATCACGAAATTGATGTCTATAATCATCTCTGGAAAATTGGTTGCAAAGTCACATGGTACTCGAGAAATAATATGTTTCATTGGTTGCTCAAAGGGTAAAATTACATGCATATAACAAGAAAATAATAATTGAAAATAAATAAATAAATAAAATTAAAAAAAATGCTTTTACACTAAGTGAGTCCAATTTGTGACTTAAATCTAAGTTGTGCTCATAGTTTTCATTAATTAGAGGTTATATATAGAGAATACCCATCAAAAATATATATATATATATATATAAACCCTTGCGGGAAATACCACGGGCAAAGGAGAAAGCTTCACCATGAATTTGAGAAAAATTCTAGAATATAGCGGAATAGAGAAAAAATCATAATGTGTTCATATTCCGAAAATACTTGAGCAGAAAGGTCCATATTGCAAGGGCAAGCCCTTTATACCGCAGCATATCCAGATTTTTTTTCAACTTTTCTTTCCACAAAAAAGTCGCCTTTACTTGACCTTCAAGTCAGTATAAGCCCAAGAAGCAAAATTTAGGTAACAATATATATATATATATATATATATATATATATATATATATATATATATATATATATATATATATATATATATATATATATATATATATATATATATAACCATATCTTTTAATTGAGTTCTTAAACTTTAATTCTCTCACACATATGTTTATATTATGTTCTTGTTTTTCTTCTCCGATTCTTATCATCATTATTACATGATTCACAACACTATCATTTTATGGACACAACAAAAAACGCCGGTCCATTGGCAATAGTGGACGGAGTCGTTCCACCCCCAGTTTATTTGAAGGCCATTAATGTGAGTCGATGTGTTGAATTTTCCATGCTTCCACGACTCTCGTTTATTTAGTTGACGACAATGACTAGAATAGGAATATCTCCACAGAATTCCTCTGGGTGTCGGGACATATATATATATATATATGGGTGTGTGTGTGTGTGTGTTCATCCGTTTTTCTATAATTTAATGATTTAAGTTTTTTTGAGCTAATTAAATGGTTTAAGTTCGAGTCATTTATATGTAGAAATTCTGAATGCAATACTTCACGCAAAAGAAAACGAAGAAAGACTTGGCATGTGAAGTGCATGTGTCCCACATTAGTTATGAAACCAGTCTTTGAACCCATTATCAAGTTAGACCCGATCTACGGTTCATGAATGTACATAAAGTCAAGTCATCTTATTGAATTGTGAAATAAACCAGCAAGAGTAGTAATCACTTTCTGTACAAGTAAGAAATGAACGTAATGTTCATTTCATAGCTCTAATCTATATATGTTCACTGGAAACGTAGGAGGGCTTCTAAAATGAATTAATCCAGTGGAGTATGAAGGCTTTTATCTCTCCTTTTGCTATACACAATATTCACACATTTATTTGTGCATCCATCATGGCGTCCACGTCAACGCGATAACATGCGGCAAAATGAAGCGGTCGACTGCATTCATTGCTTTCAGGATGGAATCACCCATGATCACACGCTTGGGATGCTCGAGTTCTTGGAATGACTCACTCCGCTTTTGTCGGTGAGTAGGTGCATTGTAGTCGTCGGCATGTCCATAGAGTCACCCAATTAAATCTATTTTCGTATGGGCTGGTGGGATCCCTCTCCCCCCATATTGGGAACCTCACCTTTCTCAGAACAATTGTCCTCTGAGATCAATGGTTTATTCTGCCTACAAGTTCTTCTTCTTAGAAACAATTACTTTGAAGGAAAGATCCCTACCAATCTCACATATTGCTCGGAGCTCAGGGTCCTTAATATAACCGACAACAAGCTTGATGGCAAAATCCCTGAAGAACTTGGCTCCCTCTCAAAGTTGAAATATACGGGTTTTGTCTAAGGAATAAAATACTTACGGGAAAGATCCGGCTTCACTTGGGATCCCTCCATCTCACTCTACTATGTTGAGGATCTATGACACGGAAGGAAGCATTCCTGAGGAGCTTGGTAGAACAATTTTATACTTTATTCAATTAGATTTCAACAGATTAACAGGTACCATTCCTTCTTCTATGCACAATCTCTCAAACATGCGTTACTTCCTACTTATAGATAACCAGCTGGAGGGTAGTCTTAGTCAAGATATGGGCGTTGCCTTTCCTCATCTCAGGCTACTAAGTCTTTTGGGAAATCGATTCACAGGGCATATTCCTGTTTCATTATCTAATGCTTCAATTCTTGAACATATCTTTCTCCATAATAACAGTTTCACTAGACCAGTACCACCAAATTTGGGAAAGAGGCATAAAACCTTCTAGTCGTAAGCATGGCACATAATCGGTTAAGGTTCGTCCAAAGGAGATGATTTGAACTCTAGAAAGCGCCTAGGTTAGGTAATACGGTTTCACCAAAATTTCTCAAGGTCATTTAGGAAGCACAATAGCTAATTTCTCGACCCATATTTCAAGGATAAATCTGGGATTCAACCAGATTCATGGAACAATATTTCCTTGAGGATAGAGAACACAGTAAATCTAACATACCTGGGTTTGGTTTTGGAATCACCTTCAGGTAGCATTCCTTCGCATAGGAAAGCTTTATCAGCTGCGAGTACTAGGTTTGTTTGAAAACAGAGACTCTACGGAAGAATGCGATCTTCCTTGGTAACTAACCTTCTATTTAAATATTGACTCAGCGTAACAACTTGATGGGAGAAATACCTTCAATCTAGCGACATGCAAAACCTAGTACGATTGCATGTCTAACACTTGACCTGATGGTCAATCCCTAAAGAGATTATGGGCCTTTCCTCGCTGTGATTCTTCGGTTAGGTGGCAACAACTTCTGGAGTTCGTGCCATTAGAAAGTTGGCCATTTGCTTAACCTTGAAGTATTAGTTGTTTTACGAAAGCGATTATCGAGTAATTTTCGCTGCGTAACTTTGAAAATGCGAGGAACCGACTCAGTGGTAATGTCTTTGAAGGAGATTCGACATCATTGCCCTAAATCTTAGAGGTTTAGAATACTTGGATCTTTCTCACAACAAATTTTCGGGTAAGATCCCGATGGTTCTCGGGGACTTTCCTTTCTTGATCTATTTGAACTTGATAATCTATGTGGAATCCTTCCCAAGCTTCATCTTCCCACATGTGTCACCTCCTCTTTCGATAAAAAAGCGAATCCATCGCGAACTAATCGTTCCGGTAATCATAGGAATTTCGAGTCTTGAAGTTTGTTGGCGTTCTTTTAGTTATTCATCACGAGAAGAGAAAAAGATGAGGAATAATTCCTCATGCTTTAATCTTCAACGATCAATTCCTGAGAATTTCATTTGTAGATCTCTATAAAGCTACTGAAGGCTTCTCGGAGTCCAAAAAGATCGGAGTTGGGAGCTACAGTTCTGTGTACAAAGGAATCCTTAATCAAGATGGAACAACCATTGCAGTAAAGGTGTTCAACCTTCCTGAGGAAGCTTCCAAAACTTTGTAATAGAATCTGAGGCCTTGAGAAAAATCCGGCATAGGAATCTCGTCAAAGTCTTGAGTGCTTGCTTTCTAGCTTGGACTTTCAAGGTATTGACAATGATTTTAAGGCTCTTGTGTTTGAGGGCGTGCCTAGAGAATTTGGATGGATGGTTACATCCAAAAGTAAGAGAGGATGAACCCCAGACTCACCTTTCTCACAGGCCCGAATATCATTTGTTGATATTGTATGCAACTGGAGTATCTTCACACTCAATGCGATGAAATTATTGATTTCATAATGATCTTAAGTAGAGTAATGTTCTTCTTGATGATATGATAGGCCATATTAGTGATTTAGGTATCTCAAAGATCACTTATGTTGCCCTTGATCTTAAGCACCAGACCAAAAATAGCTTAACTACAATGAAAGGATCGATAAGGCACATTGCTCAGTACCCGATTTCAACTACAAGTAATTAAATTTTATATTCAAAAGTATTTTCCTTGGATATGAATAAACTCCAAATTTCTTTTACATATACTTTGTAATAATTAATATACGCGAGAATATGGTGCAGATGCTCGAGTGTCGTAGGGAGATATGTATAGTTATGGAATCCTTTTATTGGAGATGTTTACTGGAAGAAGGCCAACTAATAACGAGTTCCAAGATAGTCACACTCTTCATAACATTGTGAAATCGTCTTTGCCTGAGCGAGTCAAGGAGGTCATAGATCAATCTTTGCTTTTAGAGTCAGATGAAAGTGGTAAATTGATCATGGAATGCATCACTGCAATATTCGAAATCGGCATCATATGTTCCATGGTATCACCAAAAGACCGAATGGAATATGTGACGCAGCCAATGAACTGCGCTCGATTAAGAACCTCTTCTTAAGAGAGGCAAGCCCCTTTAGAGGGAATGTAGGAGGCAGATAGGATGGAAGAACAACATCATACATATCTAGAAGTGAAGAGTATAACCCGAGAGCAGTTGAGCATCGGGAGATGTATATATTTCATATGTCATATATCCTTTTGTTCTTCATTTTCGTTTTTCTATGGTCTATTGTCAAGAAGTTTTCTTTCCTCGCTAAACCAAATCCAAGTGCCATGTTTGCTTATGTGGCGTGCACTAAAGATGGAAAGGTTGTCATTCAGTTTTCAATGTTAAATAAATTTACTAGTGTTGATTTATGACCCGAATTTGGTTTTGGGCTTATGTTGGACCCAAAGATTGCGGTGTGACTTTCGTGAAAAGAAAACGTTGAGAAAAAAATAGGAATCTATTGTGATGGCAAGAGGCTGGAGTCAATAGGATTTATTCTCGTCATATCAACATACTAGGGTTTATTTTCTATTCCACTTGTGTTGCTATTTTGGCAATGACTATCTGGAGTGCACATCGGTTGTTGAGTGGGTTTGCTTGTATCTCCTAGCCTATTAAAGGGTTTATCCCTCTTTGTAAAAATGCACTTCTTCCCAATTTACTTTAGGGTATTTGTAGTATTGCCCAATTACGTGGGTATTTACTTTTATTGTTCTTAGAAATTGATTTAATATAAGTTTGTAATTCTCTTCGATTGATGGAAGTTGTTTGTTGGTAGCCCAGGGGCAGGTATTTATACGAACCTCGTTAAAAAATTTTGTGCTCTCTTTCTTTTACGCCTTTTAGTTGTTTTCAACATTTGCATTATTTGGTGCGTTTTCACATGAGAGTGGTATCGGAGGTGTCGGGTTCTTTTATAAATGCTATGTGGTTCTTCTGCATGCATGGGATCTTTCACATAAGAAATTTGCTCTTGAACTATTTGATAGTTGAAATCTATTCAAGTGAAGTTATAAGTATGCTCACGTGGTTGCGGCGTAACCCTAATCTTCCACTCCAATCTATTTTTGAACTATTGGCAGTTGAAATCCATTCAAGAGAAACTCCATTGTCAAAAATATCGTAGTTAAATGCAGCTCTATTGTTTGGAATATCTGTGGAAGTTATGTCTAAGGAATTCCTAATACGACATCATTCCAGACAAATCCCGGCCTTTCACGAGACTTTTGTTTTGTCTAAGGAGATTGGTCTAAGTGGAACTGTGGTGGTCAATTGATCTTTCCTAGAATATCCCTGAAGTATTCACATATGCAGTTGTGTGGAAAGATGACAGAATCTGGGTCAAAAATATCGATCACAAATGCAAAAGTAGATGTTGAAAAATTTAATGGCCGAAATAATTTTGGCTTATGGAAAAGTGATATGAAGGATGCACTGTATATGCTAGATTTGGATCAGGTTTTGACTGAAACAAAACCAGATGATACCCGTGGCGTGGCATTAGGAAGGCTCGACATAAAACTTATTAGGTTGATCGGGTCTTATCAGCTAAAGGAAACTGAGAGAGATATCGTTTCTACAGAGAATGTCTATAGTTTATGGCTATGTTATTGATTGTTTCTCTTCCTTATAGGTTGGATCATCTTGTATTATCCTTATCTAGCAGAAAGAAAAAAAGCGTCTTTAAGAAGTTTGTTCGATGCTTGTTGAATTATGAGTCGGAAGAAAGATCAAAAGAAAAACATCGGGATGAGTCAATAGAAGCATTAGCGATTGAGAAGGTCATAATCAAAATAAGAAATGGAAGCAATGAGGGAAGGTGACATCAAAGTGAGCCCAGGAAAAGTTAGTGTGCTTTTTGTCATGGAGGGCATTAAAAAGAAGAGTGTCTAAGTTGAAGAAAGATAAGAGACGAGTCTATGTGATGCTTGTGTTATTCAGGCGTGTGGTGGTGACTATAGTATTGATTCGAGTTTTGTATAGTTGGTCATGTCGACCATTGCGGGTTTTGATGAATGGATTTTCTGGATTCAAGTTATGCACATCATATGTGTCCACATAAGAATTGGTTCTTAGGTTTGAAGAAGTTAATGGTGGAGTTGTTTATATGAGTAGTGGTGATGTTAGCTATATCATTGGGATAGGTTCAATCCGATTAAGAGAATCATGATGGATCAATTAGAGTTATGACGGATGTTCGGTATTGTATCAAATTAAGTTGAATCTCATCTCTTTAGGAGCCCTAGGGTTTAAAGGTCTTGTCGTGATTATTCGAGATGGGTTTCTAAATGTAATTTTAGATGCTCTTTTGGTTATGAAAGCCTGAAGAAATAACGTATTACTATAATGGTAGTACATTGATTGGAAGTAGTGGCCACGGTTTCTGGTAGTCGTGAAGTTTCAAAGATCTATGCTACAAACAAGCAATCTTTGAAGTTTGCACCCAGCGCTGTCACACATTACTCCAAGTTTGTGAAACGATCAATCCCTTCTTGTCAAGGCATACACACAATGGCCGGTTAGATCAATTTCTTCTCCAATTTGGTTGTTATCCTCAATCTACGAATCTACGAATCTATCTTTGGAAGTCCCACGTTATTAGTACAATTCTTCCTCACGAAATCTAGACTACTTTAGGGCAATTGTTCTCCACCCAATCAAAAGCTAGACTCCATCTCGATTTCTTCTCAGACTTCTGAAAAGGATCTCTATCCATTGAAGATTATTTTAAAATGAAAACTATTACTTTCGAGGATCTCATGTATCGGTTGGTGTGGAGTGTTTGTTTGATGATGAACTTGTCCTTTATATATTAGGAGGTCTTGGATCCGAATTTGATTAAGTTGTTGTTAATCTCACCTCTCGAAGGACTTTGTTGCGGCTTCCGAAGCTTCAATTTTCTTTGCAAACACAAGCAAAATGATGGCAAACAACTATAAAGCCAACAAAGCAAGAAAAATCCACCAAAAAAACAAAAAGCAAAAGGCAAATACAAAACTATTTTTAATACTTTTTTTCTTTTTTAGCCGATGAACCTTCCATGGCTAATCCCTAAAGACCATCCATGATTGCAAGAAATGGTTTAACGATAATTTTTGGGTATATTATGGTGTAATGAGAAGCTAACGAGATAAACTCTAAAAATGTACAACTAATAAGCTTCAGTGGTACCAAACAAGAACCCGTGATGGATCCAAAACCATTTTCCTTTTATTGTAACTCCTTGGCATTGGAGTCATGATCAATATGACTCCTAAATCATTCCCTAAGACCTAATCCCACCCTCTTCTCCGTAAAACCTAAAAATTTGAAAATTGAAAAAGCGTTGTTTGGTTGTAATCAGATAAGCAATCGGGGTTCTCCCTCACGTCAACTAAAGCTTGGATACCCTTGAGGATCACACATCAAGATACACCTTATGTGCATAAGTTTACCACATAATGGTCTCCTAAATTTCGGCGTCATTAGAGACCTTGTAAATAGTGACAAACATAAAAATTCAAAAGCACGAAATCCGAGAGTTAAATTGCAATAGGCTTGTCGAACAAAATATCAACACAATCATTTCTTTAAACTCCTATAGCGAATCCTGCATTAGACTTCTTAGTCGAGGCGTCTTAGTATGGTAATACACGGAAGGAATACGACCCGATCGGGAGATTCCTCCACAGTGCCCATCTTGACACATGATGAAAAATACCGCATCCACCGATCGATCCCCGGTTTCGAAAAAACGGAGTCTACGTCAGAACAAAGATCCACGACCGGTGATAGTTGCTGTTAATAGTAATCGAAAATCAGAAATAGTCAAAAGAATTCGGCCTACGAGAATCTATCAAAAAACAACCCATGAAAAAATTTGGAATGGCGAACCCCTAAGCAAACCCTAGATGGTAAATTCTAAATATGTAGCAGTAGTAATAAAATTTTAATCGGGGCTTTCATCGGAGTGGTAGGGTTCGAGGTGCGAGAGGAGAAGCGCAACCAACCTTGAAATCAAGCGGGGAATTCTGCGCTTGAGAAAAAAACTTAAATCGAAAATAAAGGGTGCTAGAAAATGATATCAAAAAAACTTAGGGTGAAGAGGATGTCTTCCAATGGAGAACTCACCATCTGCTTGAGAGAGATTAGTTAGGGAAACCTAGTCACGAGCATGAAGCGATTTCACGATCCGCGAGTAGAAATGGAGAGTCCTAACGGCTAACAAAACAATGCGAAACATGAAGGCAGATTACAAGTGAAAGGAATAACATTCCCTCTTCCACTCACTTTCTAGGGAAACAAGCGGAAGAAATCCAAGGTGTGACAAACTCCGTTAAATGCGAGAGATGGGTTACCCACGAGTGAGAGGAGAATGGGCGTAAGAGACAACAGAGACTCTCCCAATTTTGATGGGTTGTCCATGCATAGACCTTGACTTGAGTGTAAAACATCCATCTCATTTTTTTTACTTACTATTTCAAACAAGTTTTATTTATTTTAACTTCGTCAATATAAAAAATGATTTAAATTTGTAAGTTTCTAAAAGTAATTTTATTTATATTTAATTTTTAATTATTTCATTAAACTGACTAAATATAAGAAATGTAATAAATAATGGTAATTAACCATTGGAATTCCATAACAGTCAATGACCATATAAATTTCCGCGATGAATGACTATGAATTATAGTCATTAATAATCCAATCATGAGTGAATGAATTTACTATTATAATAATAGTAATTAATAGTATAATTAATTTACTATGATCATAATTAATAGTAATTAATAGTCGTTAATAATCATAATTCATATTATAATTATGAGAACCCTATAAATATGAGTTTACTATGAATGAATTTTGTCTTCATTTTCCTATTCTCTCTCAATCTCTCATTTTCTCTTCATAGTTTTTCTTTATTTTTATAATATGTTATCAGCACGAACGTTCTTCAGAAGACAATCCAAACAGTTCAATAAGAAACCAAAAGTTTCAACTCATCTTACAAACTTGGAAGATCAAACTTACAAACCCTAGCATATATCTTTCCATCTAGTAGGCGGATTCACCATATACCCAATGGGGGCATTTCTTAGCCATGACTTACAAATTTACTATAGTTATAGTTAAAAAATATTTAAATATTTATTTTTTT
Organism: Tetrastigma voinierianum; assembly: GCA_016808115.1. Classification (NCBI taxonomy): domain Eukaryota; kingdom Viridiplantae; phylum Streptophyta; class Magnoliopsida; order Vitales; family Vitaceae; genus Tetrastigma; species Tetrastigma voinierianum. The sequence goes on from JAEQBH010003369.1 coordinate 107,623, forward strand.
ATTATATTGCCCCCACTGAGGTAAAAAATTCTAAATTTGCCCCCGCTACATGCTTCGCCAATGTTCCCATCTCCATCTCCAAATACTTCTTGTCAATTTTAATTTTAAAATTACATATGAATAGTTTGATACCATGTTTTTCATAGCTAAAAGTTATGTTGAAGAGTATGGTGTTCAAAGCGTATTTATAAAAATCTTCATAACTCAGAAGTTATGAAGCTATTAAACCTGAAGCTATATTATCAATTTCAGAACCTGAAGTTTTTGAAATATAAAGTTTTAAATTTTCACATTGCTTGAAGCTTAAAAAAATATATTTTATTTTATTTTTACCAACCTTGAATTTGCTGCCCTTAACATCTCGGGCAAGAACTATTTATCTTGGATTTTGGATGTTGAAACCCACTTGGCTACTATGAATCTTGGAAACACAATCAAAAAAGAAAATACCACATCCATGCAAGATCGCACTAAGGCATTAATATTTCTTCGTCATCATATTGACGAAGGCTTGAAAAGCAAATATCTTACGGTGAATGACCCATTGATCCTCTAAGACAATTTAAAAGAAAGATATGATCATCAAAACATCTATTACTTTGAGAAATCATGTGATTAACTTCATTTGTGATTACAAGATTTGAATCATCGGTGACTATCTTCGGCTTTATTTAAAATTAGCTCTCAAACTAAAATATGTGGAGAAAAAAGATCATTTATGAGTATATGCTTAAAAGGATGTATACTACTTTTCATGCCTCCTAATATGCTCATGCGGCCCCGACAATATAGAGAGAAAATCGTTTTACCAAATAATGCGAGTTAAATACATGTCTTCTTGTATTTGACAAAAACAATGAGCTTTTATTGAAAAATCATCGATCCGTCCCTGATGGATCTATGACATTGCCTAAAGCGAAAATATTTATATGGTTTCTAATCATAGACGTGGACGTGGGTGTGGACACTACTATATGTGGCCAAAGGTCGGTAGCAGGCGTGGACATGGGTAGCCATAATTCTTGGAATCGTGATAGCCATTGGTCCACCCTAAAGCCAGGGAAAAATGGTCCCGATATCCAGAGAGTTGAATTATTCAAGAGGTCTTCCAACAAAGTAACATGGCCACATAGTAAACAAGTTTATGGGATGATACTATAGATGTAGGATGAAAGACCACCGGTCACGTACCTATCATACGACTAAACATTTTGTTGACCTTTATCGAGGAGTCTCCAGTGAGGAAAATAGAATGATTCAGAAGCTAACACTGTTGGTGGTCAAGGCACAATGGATTGAGATGGCAATTTCATTGATGGTGATGATGCAATGCCATTAACTCATCTCGATGTCTCTGACTTCTTTGAAGACCTTAGTGGAAAAATTGACCATTTGATTGACAATGACAATGGCAATGTCTAGTTATCATGTTATTTTCTATGTTTTATTTTCTTCATATTCCGTGCGTTATATCTAATGGGCACATCTCAATGTTTACTTTCTCTTTTAAATTTTTGTCTTTATTTTGAAGATAAATGGATTCATATATATTGGAGATGCATATCTTGTTGATTGTGCTACAACCTTACACTTAAATCTGTGATAAGAAATATTTTAAATCTAACATTAGTTCAAATCAAATCATTATCACTATCTAGTCAGTTGATCTCATTAAAGGCTCTGCGGAAGAGCTAATATTAATAACACGGTGGCATTCGATTCCCAGTGCAATATCTTTACTCCGTCATCTAATGAAATTTACTTAGTTTCAAAGGATGTCGTCGAAATGGATGTCTGTAGAAACTATGAATCATGATGGACTTGAGTATATACTCATTACCAATATTATTTCTGGAAAAAAACAAATCTTAGAATAACTAACTTCTTTATCATGTGGATTATATCAGACAATTATTAGACCTATTGGATCTCATGCTGTCATGAACCAGAAGTTCAATAATTCCAAAACATTTATATTTTGACATGAATGACTTGGTCATCTGGGACCCTCCATGATGTGCTGCATAGTTGAAAATTCTAATGGGCACCCATTGAGAAGCAGACAAATTTTAACATCTCAAGTTTTACTTGTGTTGCTTGTTCTTAAGGTAAATTAATTATTAGACCATCGTTCACCAAGGTTATATATGAATCCCCTGCTTTTCTAGAACGTATTCATGGTATACTAATGTATCTTGCAAATTATACTCGACTAGACATTCCTTTCTTAGTTAACTTATTAGCAAGATACAGTTCAACTCCAACTAAAAGGCATTGGAACAAAATAAAACATGTATTAAGATATCTCTGTGGGACAAGTGACATAGGATTATTTTATTCCAAAATATGGGAACCACAATTGTTTTGTTATGCGAATCGCGAAGCTACCTTTCGGATTTATAAAGCGATCCACGGACATCATATATTTTAACTCTTGAAAATCTTGCAATATCTTAAAATCATCAAAACAAACAGTAGTGACTACCTCCTCAATATCTCGTTCACGAGGTATATCCATGAGGCGTGCTATTTTTACCAGCTTCACAATTTAATTCGAAACTTTAGATCCTATAACCAATCAAGATTTATCACCATTACATCTTACTTTAGGTTATCAACATAATATTTCACGTCTGCGTGTTTTTGGTTGTGGTGTTTATGTTCCAATTTCCCTCACACATCGAACTAAAATGGGTCCTCAACACCGTCTTGGTATCTATGTTGGTTTTCAATCTTCATCTATTATTAAATATCTTAAGCCTCTCACAGGTGAAGTTTTTACTACTCGTTTTGTAGATTGTCATTTTAATGAAAATGTTTTCCCACCATTAGGGGAGGAATGTAATTCAAAAGAATGGCGAAAAATTACATGGAATGAATCCTCTTTTATCTCGTCTCGATCCCCACACAAAGCAATGCAAGACAAGAAGTTCAAAAGATAATTCATTTACAGATCTTGAGAAATAGATTGTCTAATACTTTTGTTGATTTATGAGAAGGTTGCAAAATCACGTATACCGATTTGCAAATGTCCATCAGGTGAAATTCCAATGGGAAAATTTGAAGGTATAATGACTAATGAGGCCAAGCCACAATTAAAATGTGGATGACCTCTTGGCTCAAAAGACACAACTTTTAGAAAAAGGAGAAATATTCAAATTCATGCTCCTGGAGAGCTTATAAATATAAAGTGATTAAAGAAATAGATCTTGAGCCTCAAGTTGATGAACTAACCAACCCTTAGAGGTGGCTTGATCAAGCAGGTTATCTTTTGAGAATGTAAATGTTCATAACATTGAAAGATCCTTGTAATTATGTATATAGGGGTAAATATGAGATCAAAGTACTACCACGACAAATGATGTTTTTCTTTCCAGCGACTATGGACATCATAAATACTGATGAAGGGAAAGAGCCACAAAGTATGAATGAATGTCGAAAATGACATGACTGGTTACAATGGAAAGAAGCAATCCAAACAGAGTTGAAATCACTATCTTAACGAAAGGTATTTGGACCAATAATCCAAACACCTACAAATATACAACCTATTGGATATCGATGGGTCTTTATGCAGCAGAAATAGAACAAAATGAAATCCTCACGATAAAACCACGACTTATGACACAAGGTTTTTCACAGAGACCTGAAATTGATTATGAGGAAACATATTCTCTTGTACTAGATGCAACAACATTTCACTATTTGATATGTTTTGCAGTATCTGAAGGACTTGATATGCGACTAATGAATGTAGTCACAACATATTTTTATGGATATATAGATATTGATGTATATATGAAAATCCTCGAAGGATTTAAATTGCCTGAAGCAATGAATTCTCAACCACGGAGCATGTACTCAATTAGTTACGTGAGTCTTTATATGGACTAAAACAATTTGGTCGAGATGTGGTATAATCGTTTAAGTCGTGTTACTCGAAGAAGGGGTATGTTGCTTGATCCAATTTTCCCATGTGTTTTTATCAAGAAAACTGGCTAGTTCGCAATCCTTGCGGTATATGTGAATGATTTAATTTAGTGGAACTCTTGAAGAGCTCATTTACACAAATAATTACTTAAGAAGGAATTTTAAATGAAAGATCTTGGGAAAACAAAATAATGTCTCACTTGCGAGATCAAGTATTGTTCAAATGGTGTCTTTATCCGCATCCAATCAACGTATACATAAAAAAGTCTTGAAACATTTTTGTATGGATAAATCTCACCCTCTAAGTTCCCCTATGGTTATTTGGTTACTTGAAGTGACTAAAGATCTGTTTCGGCCTAAAGAGGAAAATGAAGAATTACTTGGTCCTAAATTACCATATCTTAGTACAATTCAGTCTGTAATATATCTTGCAAATTATACTGGACCAGACATTGCTCTCTCAGTTAACTTATAATCAAGATACAGTTCAGCTCCAACTATAAGGCATTGGAACAAAATAAAACATGTATTAAGATATCTCTGTGAAACATTTGACATAGGATTATTTTATTCCAAAATATTGGAACCACAATTGTTTGGTTATGCAGATGCATGCTACGACTTCGAACCCCCATAAAGCTTTCGATCACGAGACAAAACCATTTTACTCTTACGAAATACTACAATATCTTGGAAATCATCAAAACAAACAATGGTGGCTACTACCTCGATCATTAAAAATACTTGCCATGCATAGAAGGCTAAGTCGAGAATCGGTTGGATTTGAGAGATCCAGCAATCGGCACATTCAAGAATCATGTGGACTACCCTCTATTAAGAGCAAACCAACTGTACTATATGAAGACAACGCATCATGAAATCTGTACACCAAATTGGTATGCTTCAGTTGAAAGACCTTCAAAATGAAATTTGAAGATATCTTATTCATGTTGTTATTAAGGAAAGCATTGTTATGATATTGTACTCTTTTTCCCTTTGTCCAGGTTTTATCCCACTGGGTTTTACTGACAAGGTTTTTAATGAGGCAGTGTTAACAATCCTTAAAGTGATGGTCATTCAAGGGAGAGTGTTATAAATAATGATAAATAACCATTGGAATTCATAGCAGTCCAATGATATATAGTTACATGCCCGATTGAATAGTATATGGATTCTTGTTATTAATGATCATAATTCATATTGTGATTACGAACCCTATAAATATGAGTTCTTTGTAAATGAATTTTTGAACAAAAGAATTTTATCTTTTCTTATTCTCTCTTAATCTCTCATTTCTCTCCCTTGAGTTTTCTTGATTTTTATAATAAGAAAGTATTAAAATTTTCTTCTTCTTATTATTATTATTTATTATTTTCTTTTTAAGTACTTTTGGGTACCAAACATGACCAATGCGAAACTTGACAAACACGAGCCACGAATATTTACTATAAATAACCCAAAAAGTAGTACTCGCGCAATTGCCTCTCGGTAGAAGAATACTAGAAACGTGTATAGCCAACTGCAAAATTATATCTCTGAAAAATTGTTTAAAAAAACTCGTATCATGCTTTGTAACACCCTCCCTCAACGTGTGGCCCTATACCATCGCTTGTAGAGAAATAAAAAACCAATGCATTAACGTGGAACAAATACTCATTATTGCAAAAAGGTGATTCGAACCTATGACCTTCTCTTTTGTTTTCCTCTCCTTTGTACTCTTTGCTTCCTTTCTCCTCCATTGAATTTATTTTCCTTGGTTTGATCCAAAAAGAGGAAACTTCCTCTCACTTTCCAATTCCTCTCCCTTGACATGTGTCCTTCATATGATCAATTTGCCATGTGCTATGTGTCACATGGACACATGCAGTAGGTGGCGAATGCCACACCACATGGCTTTCATGCCATGTGCACTCCTCATAAGGGGACATGTGGCATCCACATGAGTTATATCACTCTGGCACCATTATGTGTCGCGTAGACGGCCGTCTGCTCGAAAACACGAAATCGGGCCATCTTGAAATTCGTTTTGAGTAACTTGAATTCATGAGGCGAATTGCTTGGTGAAATTAGTTTCATTATCAGAATCTAGAAAAATTTCAGGTTTCAACTTTGTACTACAAGAAGTGCTAGTTTACCATTTTTTTAGGGTTTTGCATGAAATGTGTCCCATTAATTATGAACATCAAGTCTTTGAACCCGTTATGCGAAGTTGAGACCCGTCTTCACGGTTCATGTATCACGTAAAGTCAAGTCATCTTATTCGATGGTATATATATATACGTTGAATAAGACTCAAACTGGCTATATTATCTGAACCATGAAACAGGTTAATCTCTATATATATTTATATATATATATAAATTGAACCAAATCTTCATGAATTCGTGCATGTACATAAAAGTCGAAGCCATCTTATTCAATGGTGTATATATATATATATATATATATATATATATACCATTTTTTCTATAATTTAATGATTTAAGTTCAAGTCATTTTTGTATGTAGAAATTCTACAAATGCCCGTACCTTATGTAAAAGAAAACAAGAGAGACTTGGCAGATGAAGTTTGTCCCACATTAATTATGAATAGCCAAAGTCTTTGAATCCATTATGCAAGTTGAACCCAATCTTCACGGTTCGTAAATATGCATAAAGTCAGTCGTCTTATTGAATTGTGTCGGCTCAACAAGAGTACACTAATCACTTTTGTACAAATAAGAAATGAATGTAATGTTCATTTCATAGCTCTAATCTATATATTAATTTATCTTATTTGTAAAGGTGCATTGGCAACTTCCTCAAATAACCAGGAAAATTTATCATCTTCTTATAAATTTTCAACATATGCAATGATTAAATATTTTAAATTAAATTTTTTGGTTTTATCTTGCTTAACTAGAAAATAAGAATATCAATTCATCTTGATTGTAAAGGTGCTTGGTAGCCTCTTCAAGTTGTGAGGAACATTCAATTTTTGAAGTTGTTTAGTTTGCACTTTTATTGTGGGAAAAAAAGTTAAATTTTATTTCTTTATGAATGTTAAACACATGCAAATGATGAAATTGATCTTTGAATATTGTGAAGGTGCCTTGAAATTTCAAATAGCCAAGAATATATATTTTTCATCAAAATATATATTTTTAAAAATAAGACTCTTTCTTTTTATTCAATGATTAACATGAGATTTTTGTAAGGAAATATTTAAGAAATCCAATAGATATGAGAAATAAATTTCTCATCCAAAATATATGTAAAATTTATTTATTTTTTTCCATACTATTGTTAAATTTGATATGATAAATAGAATTAATAGATTTAATATATATGATCTCAAGAGCATAGCATGGACCATTATTAATATTCTTATTAAGTAATGAGATGCCTTAGAGAGTTTACTCAATCCTTATTATTAAGAGAAATTTCATTAAAAAACAAACCATTGGATTTATGAAGAAATTAATAAAAAATAAAAATCAAATTATGGACGATCTTACATTAATTAATTAAAGGAATCATTTTTCCCAATTAGAAGATGCAAGAAATACCAAGTTAGATTATGCTAGGAATGTGAAATTACCAAATTCTAGAAAGGTAGCATACCAATTGAAACCCACAAAAATAAAATAATTTAAAGCTACTTGATCTAAATTACTCTATAGGCATTCACATGCCTAGCTCAATTGGTTAGGGCCTTCAATGTTTAAAGGCAGAATATGATGACAATTTACAACATTGTATTAAAAATGATTAGCTTTAAAAAAAATTACTCTATAAGTAGACATGAAGAGAAAGATATACAATACAAACTAAAAATGATCTCTCATGAGTCTAAGTTGCTACCTCATAACTAAAAAATAATGCATGCATCAATTTATACTAATTGGACATGAGGACAAGTATGTTGAACTAATAGTCCAGTTTGGAAGGTTGAATGACAATGTCTGTTATTGTCAAAATGATACATGCATCAATTTCTATCCTTATTATTGGACCCACAGGGACAAGTACATTAAACTAGTCAAGCTTAATTGAGAGTGTAGCCCCGAATTTCGGGTGTCCAGTTGACTGGCCAATCGACCTGGACACAGTGTCTCATGTCGTGAAGGCCCCGCATGCATGAATAAAAATTGCCGCGTGCTTTACACATCATATACTCATTAAAATATAATCAAGCATATTACAATAGTTTCAAAAGAGAGTTTATTTACACTCACTCTTAAACTCTGAAACATCCTAATTAAAAATTAAAGTATAATACATGTTTTTACAAAATATATACCAAATCCACAATCGACTTTGTTCTTAAAGCGGTCTCTAGTGGCGCCATCTTCTCGAACACTCACAATGCGCAGGAAATAATTTTTCGCCGGCGGGGTGAAGCGATGCCGATGGTGGAATTATCCTACTCCTACTGAAAGTCTTTCATCACGATGAGAGAACAAAACACACATTCAAGTGAATTCATGATTCCTACTCAAATGTCTACATGTCAGTAATCTATTAATCTCGAGTCCTCATCGACTCCCTCCTTGTCTTTAAGCCATATGCAATCATTTCAAACAAAATATATGTTGCATAATTGTGGACAACTTTTAATATAAATACATTGGACAATCTCAAGGAGTGAATTTGTTGGATAGCTAAAGAAACGAATTAATAGGCTCAAATGTAAATTGTTAGACAATTTTCCCAACACAATTCTTCGGACAACTTTTGATAAAATTATTATTTTTAATAATTTCTGAAAAAAATCGTTTGGACAACCCTCCGATTTAAATTTATCATGCACACACCTACCATTACAGGGTGCCGTGCATATGAAATACGATATGTCATTTACGGCTTGATTCGTATTAATATATATATAAGCGTGCATATACTAGCAAATTTATCCACAATCAGTACATGTTAATATAGAAGCATGAATATATTAACAAAAATTTAACACCCATGACATGTTATTCTTACATGGAAATAACACCAAAATCGGCTCACATGGTCGATAAAATCGATGGTCCGCAGCAGACCATCCACACAATCACAAATACACAACATAGGATGTCTGAAGACCATCCATACAACAGACCCGGACTGCAAGGGCAGTCCACGAGACCTCGACGTTGGTCTCACTCCCGGGAGACTAAAACACACGGGCGTTCGGCCCCAGCCTTAGCAATAAATTTGGATGGCTCTCGGCCAAGTGCAACACAAGTAGGAAGAAAACCCCTACCTCCACCGCGGGTTATTTGAAACTCCTCGAAGCCGAATCTTACGCACGTGGCGCTTCAGGTAAGGGAGCAACTTTTGCTTCTTACTGATCGAAGCCAGACAATCAGATGTGTGGAACCACAGAGAGAGGTGGGGCTCTCTGCAAAAAATCCTTCTTTTCTACTCTGCTTTATTTTCTCTCTCACAATTTTCGGTTGCCTCCTCTCCCCCTCTCTCTCCTCTCCCAGCTTCATGTGGTCGAGATTAGGATAGAAACTTTGTCGTCTGATCTGCGTGTCAAATTTATTGGTTGAGAGGATGCAGTTCTCCTCTTATCAGGCGAAACTTTGGATTTGTGGCGTGATGTGTGTCTCATGTGAGTCCCACTTGAGGCTCGATGTTTGAGCCTGTGCGAACGTGGCGTAGGCGTACTCTTCAATGTTTCGTGATGTCTTAGAGTGTGTCAAATTATTTACCTCGTCATTTGAAAATGTGAGAATTCAGGCCGGAGTGCCGAGATTGACCGGGAGATCGGCGTGGTAGCTGTAGATTTGCGAATAATTCAGCCGGTGAAGTCAGTTTAAATCATCTGAATCACAGAAAAATCAGGATTTTTGGTGAAATTCTTATTTCTGTTTCGAGTTAGGTTATCTTGGAATGTAAAATTACCCAGTGCAGAAGGTAGCATGCAGTTGAAACTCACGAAAATAAAATAAATTTAAAGGCTACTTGATCACAGAAGTGCTACATGGGCCTTCCACGTCGCAGCTCAATTGGTTAGAGGCGTAGATGTTTAAAAGGCGAATATAGGGGACAATTCTTGCATTGTATTAAAATGATTAGCTTTAAAAAAAAAAACTCTATAAGTAGACATGAAGAAAGATGTCTGATAAAAACTAAAAATGATCTCATGAGTCTAGAGTTGCTACCTCATAACTAAAATAATGCTTATGCATCAATTTCTTTCCTCATTGGAGCTATAGGAGACCAGTATGTTGAACTAGTCGAGTTTGGAAGGGTGAATGCCAGTATACTGTTGTGTCAAAATGTCCTTGCATCAATTTCTATCATATTATTGGACCCGGGGACAAGTACGTTAAACTAGTCAAACAATTGAGAGGTAAGGCCAATCACCATTCGTCGTCTCATAATCGATATTTAAAGTATGATAAGATTCATGATTGGTATCAAATATTCCATGGAAAAAGTTGTGTTGTTCAAAATTCCCGGAAAATGTATATAATAAACTAGCTTAGTGGATTTAATGCTAGTCAAGCAAGACAACAATAACAAAAAAAACAAAAAAACAAAAAATTTAGTTATCATGTTTGTGAAAGTTATTTCTCTATTATGTTTTCATACAAATCTATATAAGAGAAGTTCGTGGATGCTAGCTTTTATCTGTCTCTTCATTGGATATTCGAAAATGAAAATCATGTTCTTTAAAGTATAAGGACAAATCTCCTTTTAGTGTCAGTGATTTAACGATGAGAATGGCCAAAATATATAAATACAGTGGACCCTGTATATAATAGATACGCAAAATTAGTAGACCATTACACGAACCACACAATAGATATCATAGTGAGAAAATGATCGCACCTCCTGATGACTATATAGTTGTTTGGATCACACAAATTAAAAAATATCCTATATATAATGGACCATGAAAAGAGTGAAACATAGTGAAATTGACGATGTATATACAATGGATTAGATGAGTCTATGATCATTAGTGAGAAAAGTTTATTACAAAAATTTATACTTTGAAGTATTAGTGATGATGGAGTCTTGGTAAGAGGATTTAAGAGATTTTAAAAAAGTTTTAAAAATATCATAAGAAAAAATATCTACATTTGCAATGAGGGTCGCGTGATTCAACAATGTAGTTATGTCCACCATTGAGCTAGAAAACCATATAATAACAAACCATAACCCACCAAGAACTAATCTAAGTAATTTACAAACTTTACTATAGAAGAACTAAGTTAGTGCAAAGAAAGAAACAATTAACTTATGAGGCATTAGTAAAGGTTGGTCTTCAAAAGTAGGTTCTTTTATTGAACTATAGCAATAAGTAAAAACATAACATTACTACAATTTATTACAACCTAATTACAAGTTAAGTAAACAGTCGTAGTAGGCAAATTCTTATTCTTTTACGGTATGTGTCAGCTGCATTTGGACGGATGCTTTGCGTTGTCTAACACTTGATATTGTATGTTCCATAGAAGCAAAAGGATTTCGAGGTATATTTAAATTGTCTTCTCCTTCCAACATCCCAATCACATTTTTCATGGAAGGGCGATCTATCGGATACCATTAGACCACGAAAGCCACATGATGCTTAATTTCTTTGCTATTTTAATATCATTTTTCTTCCTCGGTCGAATACGTACCTCGTGCTCTTGATCCGAGATGATTATAGAGCCACTACAGGAAATACACTTCACTACTATTTTCCACTCGACATCAATATTCTTTCTTCCCCGACCATTTCAATTATATCTCATATAAGCATCGACTTGCCAAGACACATTTCCAAAATTTCTAGATAACATTTACGTGATGTAGCCCATGGTCCTTCTTCTTGTCGCCAGATCTGCCATTTCTTCCTTAGAGCATAATTTAGCTAGACCAAAATGGAGATCTTGGATTAAAGTTATGATCAAGCAAAATATTATGAGGCTTGATATCTAAATGAAGGATTCTTTTATCACCTGACCTTGATGAAGATGTTTCAATGTACCTTTAGCTAATACTATGTAATATCTTGAAGCTTGCCTTAGCTGATGATCGATTATTCTTAGAATATTGAAAATATAAACTTGTCACAGTGGCTTCGTTTTGAAATATCAATCAAACTCGTTTATAGCAATCACACACTTTTAAACCAGTAAGCGAACTATATTCACATGATGTATCGTGCCCATTGTTCCCTTCATTTATAAACTCTTCTCCATTTCCTTTGAAATCATCGAGGATCTTTTCTTCTTGACCACAAAAACTTCATTTGAGGAAGCTTTTTCCTTTATAAACAATCCCATACCCTCCTTGAGCTAGCTTATCCTTGAGAATTATTTGTGATCCTTTTAATATCGGCATAGGGTATCTTGAGGGCTTCCACCAAATGATAATCCTCAAACTTTTGAATATTCAACTTATGCTCTCTTTTTTCGATTTATTGAAGATAAAAATAAAGATTATAGAGATTCCCAGTGAAGTGAAGGAAACCAAGGATAACCCTACCTTTTATATATAAGAGGTGGAAAATGGGTTTTTGTAAACAAATGGGAAAGAAGAAGCCAAACCAAATTGAAAGAGGATGAAAAGGAAATCACTGCAAACGGCACTTTTATCCATCAGACACCAGTAAAAGAACATAAACTTATTAGCTTACATGAGGATGTCACATAGGTTTTATTTTTTGCTGGTGAGATTTGGATTATTTTAACCTTGGTTTTAACGGGCCTCTACCAAGTTCGGTGATTTAATTAGCATGTAATTGTTCTAGCTAAGCATGTGATCTTATTTCAAAAAAAAAAAAAAGGCTAAGCATGTGATGAAGATATAAAGTGCAAGTTCACATTCATCATTAGAACTATTTGGTTATGCAGTACTTGTAAAAGTTATGAGTACAAACAGTCATAAGGAGGAGCTTGCAATGTGAAGATAGAAAAGCCGGCGTTATTAAAATACCTTTTTCTTTGGTTTAGGAATGCACTCGATTTGAGTTCCACGCCATGATCTCTATAGTTTTAAAATTTGCATTGCTTTTCTCTCAATATATATTATAGATAGAGTATAGCGTGTACAAATGCCCTTGAGTTTTAGGTGTATGTCCCATTTCTTTTAAGCTTTTTCCGATACCGAGATACTTTGATGTTTACTTCGATAAGCTCGATTATACTCCTGCCATCAAAAACGCGGGTTAAAAACTTCTTTGAAATTTTGACCGTCCAATAAGTTGAACACACGGCGGCAAGTAGGCGGACATTTAGACTCTCACCTTCTTTGGAACTCAAAACCCAAAAGCAGAGTCTCTCTCTCTCTCTTTGTCGGCACAAGTCATGAGATTGGGAGCAAGCCTGATAATAGTAGTCCTCCATGTCTTCCTCCTTTCAGTTTGTGTTCTTGGAAAGAATTACAAGTACCATATTTGCAGCCCCTCTTCCTGCGGCGATATTCGACATTTCTACCTTCCAGGTTAGAGGCGATCCCCAGTGCAGTTACCACGAGTATGAATTGATTTGTGAAAACAATCGTACTCGACCATAAACCTCGAGGTGGAAATATTATGGGAGATTCTTGGTTACATGGTCGACTACCATGATTATACCATTGTGGTAGTGGATCCACACAGGCTGAAGACCAAGTGTTGGATCTCCGGTCCCTCTCATTCCATTCTTTGCATATTCACGGTACTCATCGTTATTTGATTTGATTCCATATACTTTGCTTATTTTTGGGGAGAATTTACTTTTATCATTATAATTTGCCTTCTCAGCGGAGCATTCTTCTATATGATAGTTTTGATGAAATCGCGAGTCGATCAGTCACGATATTCGTTCTATTATTCCATCTCGCGCTACTACTACTACTACACTTCCTCATCCTGACATACTATGTTTATGCGTGGTCGGAGACTACGTGTTGCTAGATATTAAATTCATGCGATGGCTTGAGATATATGGTTATTCAACCATTGAAGGCACTAAGCCCGACAACCTTTCCGTAATGATTTGCAAGATTATTTGCTTATTCAGGGCTTCACCTTTCATTTTTGCCTTTAAATGCCTTACCTTGTCTTTGAGAATGAAGAAAGACGACTTGCATTTTAGGGGAAGGGAATGACGACTTCCGGTGCCCGCAAAGTAACAACCATATGCGACACCCAGGAGAAAAATTGTGGTGTTAGGCGCCATATTATCTTGATAATTTCAAAATTGAAACAATTGAAATAACTTAAATAATTTATTAATATTTTTAATTTCCCTTATTTTTATATATGTCTTCCTATTTTTAGTATTTTCCTCCAAACCATTGAGAAACCATAAAGATAAACTGAATTCTTTTACCCATATCTTCATTCAAACTTTCCGAGAACCAAACACAGCAAAAAAAATCTTTAAAAAAATTGTTGTTGAATATTACATGAAGGGAGAGGTTCCTTATTTCCCTAATTTATTAAGTCAAGTGAAAGACCAATAAGGAAAAAAAAAAAAGCTAAATGGGAAGGGTGTGTGAAAAAAATGTACTAAATTACATGATAAAGGATATAAGCCAAAATCCTTAGAGAATGAGTTTGAATTTTCTTTCCTTTACATAGAAGAGTCAATCTCCGGTGGTATCTTATCCCTCCCTATTTCCTAACAAAGGTCTTCCTCAATCGCGTGACTGCTTAAGGCTATGTTTGGTTGTCCGGAAATGCTAAGAGAAATGCAAAGAAAAGAAAAAGAAAGGAAAAATGGAAGAAAAGAAAATAAATTCAATCTCACATATTATTTTTAATTAAGAAAACAAATGCAATTAATTTCGGTTTTTGATATTCATACCTGATGAGATTTTTCTACAACATGTAAAAAGCCCATCATCAGTAATCATGAGTCTGACCAATCGAGCCAAGTCCTCAAACACCACATCTAGTGAAAGCATGATTTTATCTAAATTAATTCCTAGAAAATCTGATCTACAATATTTATGCTAACCACCTTATCTTTCTTGTCTGCTGGGTACTCTTCCCTAATTTCCCTTTGGTTTGGTTTAATCTTGCAGGGATTTGGAACTCTGTTACCTTTTATTTCTTTAATATATTGCTACCTTTTATTAGTAGATTCCCCACTACAAAATTTTCTTTGAAATAGAATATTTATTTCTATTCCTTTTTCCTAATTTTTTACAAATTGGACTTTCCTTTACATCCAACGGGGACTATTTTCTCCCTACAAGTTCACATTCAGAATTAAGATTGCTACTACGCAATTATTAATTTTGCATGAGGCGGGACTAATATGGCTTGGATGGTTTGATGTAGGTCTTCAACATGAACTTAGGTGTTCATGGCTTTTTATTAATTTATAACTACTTCTCATGATTGGTAATAACTATCTTTTCTTACATGTCTCTATTTTAAAGTTATTTATGTTTTCACTAATAATGTGCTCAATTCTTTGACTAAGAAATTTGAGATCTGCTGTATTCTTGGTAAGGCACCAAATTCCAACCCTCTTGATTTTTTCCTTCCTTTTGCCGATCAAGCGCTCCGGGAACGGTACACATTTAAAAAGCATGCTTAAAATCGATTTTCGCTGAATTAAGTGGTTTCTAAAGTAGCTATTAGCGTAGGTGGCAATTCGAGCAGGCCGGGCTAGCACGAAATTAGAGCCGGACCAAATTCTCTGATTTTTGGGCCCGAAAATATAGCGGCAGACCAGATTTAAATCCAGGCGAATGGGGCCAAAGTGCCTTATAAAGCGAACAAATTGAGACAGAGGCGGAGACCCAATTGTGTTCTTGCGGGCTTATAAATTTACAGTCCAACCCGATCCTATTCGAGTGGGTAAGGAGTGCAGCCCAGCGGGCGGCTTAAATTGCCACCTCTAATTGAGCATGGCTCTCTAAAACAACTACCTTTTTGCAATCTTTGTTTTTTTTTTTTTTTTTTTTTTTGAGATATTTAGTTTTTCATGACATTTGATTTGTGTTTAGTCATAGGAAGGGCTCTCTTCGGGATCTCTTTGTGCCTATTTAACGTATTTTGATTTACAAGTTTCATGAAGACATCTATCATTAGATGATAGTATCGAAGGAATTTTTACTACGCCAATCCGCAAAATCTCAACTATCATTACTCTGTTCAGGACATAAAGAGAGGATGACTCAGAACTTTGTGAATAAGTTAGGTCAAGGAGGTTTTGGCTCCGTGTATAAGGGAAAACTTCGAAGTGGTCGCATTGTAGCTGTGAAAGTATTGATCATGTCAAAAGCTAATGGAGCGAATTTCATCAAATCAGTTGCTACAATAGGAAGAATTCATCATATTAATGTGGTGAGACTTGTAGGATTTTGTGTACAAGGGTCAAAGTGGGCACTTATTTATGACTTCATGCCCAATGGTTCTCTCGATAAGTTCATTTTTCTTAAAAAAGAAAGCAAAACTTTATTAAGTTGGGAAAAGATGTACAAGATCGCAATTGGAGTGGGGCGTGGTATTGAATACCTACATCAAGGTTGTGACATGCAAATTCTACATTTTGATATCAAGCCACATAATATCGGCTTCTCAATGAGAACCACCAAAAGTTTCAGATTTTGGCCTTCTGGCGTATTGACAGAGATGAAAGTATAATTATCTCATTTCTTGCATAGAGGAACATGGGGATAATTGCTCAAGGTGAAAACATTGGAGTGTCACCATTTTGGTGATATTTATAGTTTTGAATCATTTATTGTGGAGATGGTGGGAAGAAGAAAGAATGATACAAAATACTGAGAACACTCAAGTAAAATATATTTTCCATCATGGGTTTATGATAGGTCATCTTGAGGGGACCCAGCATAGACAGGAGATGCCACTTGAAGATGAAAAGCGTTAGGAAAATGGTGATAGTTACTATGGTGTATACAAATGACCATAGATCGTCCTTGATGAGCAAAGCCTTGGAGATGTTAGAAGGAGAGGTTGAGTTGTTAGAAATGCCTCTAAGCCTACTGCATGCTCAGACGAAATGTCTGTAGGGAATCATATGAGCAATCCGATAAAGCCCGGCCGACTACCTCAAGCAATTCCATGGGTACAATTTCATTAAGTGGAAGGTAGTGTAGCTTTTTTCCAACCTACAAGTTATTTCCTATGATATTATATATTTTGTAATATAGAGGCATAAGTATGGCCTATAACTCTTCTTTCAAGGTCCATAAAATGTAATATTTTCTGGAGGCATTAACAATCTTCGCGAGCAAGCATGCCAATAAATATGTAAATAATAAGCTATTATCTATGTCTTATATGATTTAAGTAGCATTGAATATGAATGCTAATTATTGAATCTGACATGATTCCCATAGTACTCTAATAATTATTAGTTTAATGAACAACACCCATATGACTTTACTTACCAAAAATATATAACTAAAAATAAAGTAAACTAACTTTAAAATAAGAAGAAAAACATAGAAATAATGAGAATAGAAGAGGACACAATTTTTATGATAAGAGCATTTTACCTGTGTTCATGAACAATGTCGGAAAATTACGCCAATATTTCGGAGGAATTTGGATATGGTGTTGGGAAAGACTATCAAATACAATTATTCTAAAAATGATATTTCCCTCTTTGGGTGCCAAAAATAGGTTCAACAAACAATTAATCCAACAACAAAACTAACCAAACAACAATAAATCAACCACAATGAGACAACAATTTTTTACGTAAAATTTGAATGAAAAGGGTAAAAACCACGAGACCCGTAGGTCACTTAAACTTCCACTATTTCAACAATGACAATAATGGGTCACACTAAGTTCTTCTCTAACAAGCAAACTAGAGGCTCACAACAATCATACATCAAGAATATCATTCTTGGAACACCAAAATAATAAACATTATCCCAAGGATGGATAAATCAAGAGAAAAGATGAAAGATCTCATCAAATGGTGGAATGGCCAAATGGGTATTGTGGAGAGCTAGCACTAGGGCTTACAGTTATGCTTTTGACGACGGAACAAGCACTTTTACATGCAAGGCTTATGAGTATGACATCATTTTTTGCCCCATTGCCAAAGGGTAAACACATCTTTCTCCCATTCTAATGTTTCCTGCAGAAGGCAACACTTCACATCCATGGATTATTAGTCAATTTCATCCATATTCTTTCTTCTGGGAATGTTTCTGTGATGCAGGAAGAAGAGGCCAAGTGATGAATTTCCAGGTCCATTATTTCAAGGGCGGAACGAAGGAGAGATCAAGGGGATGGTTTCCTCTTCAAACGTCGTACTACCCTTTTCATTGTCGATCCTTCTACCCACCCCATTGTGGCTTTTTGCACTTATGGCGATTCTTTACAAGATAAATTTACTGTACCAGGCTTGCTAAGAAATTAGATTGTATCTAGAAGGAAGGAATGAAAAGATAAATCTCTTTGAATTGATTTGATATGGATGATTGGGATGAAGGTTTAGGGGGCACGGCTTTATTGAATTTTTGGCAAACAAATCGAGAATCCCACGAACATCATTTGACATGGAATACTGCTCCCAAGTAAAAGAAACATATACTAGAGAAGAATAAATCACAACTCTGATATCTATTGTTTTCTTATTGACTAAGGAAAATTGGAAGTAAGTCACTAGGGGTTGTTGATAACTCAATGATTCATAGAGTATGTATCATAAAAGAATAAAAATTACATGAATAACCTTTTATTTCTTGATGCTGTTTTCTTTTGAACTTGAGTTTTCTTTTGAAACTTGAGCTCTTTCGCTGCGGTACCTTCGCTCTGCCAGTTTTACCCTTCTTCGTATAACCCCATTGAACCATCAACCACATATATGAATATATTATGTGGCTGAAAGATTTAAATGATTTTCCGCTGGAAGAACAATTGCGAAGGAGTTTTGGAGCATACGGTCTTTCTGACACTCCTTTTGTTTTTCCATTGGTTTGCTTTATCACCCTCGAATTTGATGGGTTTGTGATGCGGCTTTAGGCATCTTGTCTGACCTCATCTTCGAATCAAAGGAAAATCCTTCTATTATCCTACATACAGCAAAACCATTGCATGGAAAGGAGGAAAAATGCATTTCTACAGAAAAATACCAAATGACCTTCAAGCATTGTTCGACCTCGTAAACATTAGATTGTGGTTTCAGTGAATAAGTGTTCATGACCTCACTAATGAAATATACAATCCCGAGTCGATAAACAAAGCCAAACCATTCAGGTCATTTCTCCCAAAAGACATTAAGTACATTTTCCTAGTACTTTTAAGACAGAAACTAGGTAGGAGAGAGTTTAAAACACGAAAAAAATCACTAAAGCGTGAAGCAGATTGTAGGATAAAATAAAAGAATCCCCCAAAATAGTTACCTTAATTCTTTAAGATATTAAAGGTGAGAACTCTAAAAGATAAAAGAAACAAATCGATGCACAAACCTTTTTGCTTCGACTACCCCAGCGACTAAGAAAGAAAATTATGTGTGTTAAATAGCGGCAACAAATTGCTTTGAATTGAATACAAAAAATTAGATGAGGGTTTGTGCTACAGAACATTACCGATAATGTAATCTAGGAAGTGGAATGAGGGAAGCGTCAAGTAAAGCCAGGCTTGTGCAGAATGTCCTGGAAGGAACTATTGTTGTTTTATAGATGGTTCCTTCAAATTAACCAAAATTTAAAGGAACTAGATGAAGGCTACTAGTCTTTAGAACTATTGTTGTTCATATGAATTTGGAAGCATGACTAGTTCACCACTAGCTCTTGGTGTCATATGACACCCAGTGTGACAATATTTACTACTAAGGACAGGCTAAATTATTTCATAGTTCTATTAGATATAAAGAGAGATTATATTATAGATCGAAACGAAACTCTTGAAATGGACCAATCTCATCAATAACAAAGTGTTTTTATAAGTACACAATTTGTCCACAATTAAAACTTGGAACTAGTCCACTTCCCTCACTATACTGCAGTTGTGTAACACTAAGCTGAACCTTATTGGCATTAGTATGAAAGTCATGAGATCATAAAACATAGGAGTGATAAATTTGGAATGGTGATCCCGTGCCCCGAGTTACTTGAAAGGAATAGAGACCCGAAAAAGAGCTGGATAAGAGTGGTCAACGGGGATTCCAATGTGAGTCAGTCTCTCGCATAAACCCGCAGAGATATTCGATGGGGGCCATTATGTTCCACAGATTTGAAGGCACCAACTTCAAATTCATTAAACTTGGAGTCCACTCATAAAAATAAAATTAAAAAAGAAATGAAATTTATAGTCTTATTTATTGATCTAATACAATCTTCAAATGAATATATATAGATATATCGGGAGTAGGCGATTTGATTTCTTTGTGGCATCTACTGATTCGTAATTTTCTGAAAAAGAATACAGAAGTCATGACTAGTCTACTTGGAAGAAGAGAAATTACTAAGCGGTAATTGACGGCCGAGGTTTGGAGTACGAAGTCACGCAAATTGCCACCCACTCATCCCCCTGGCGAAGCGACCTCGCAGTGGTTAGAAAGATAAGGTCTAATGCCCTTCAAAAGCTAAGTGAATATATGTAGCAGTCGATCGAAGTGGTATTGATTGCTATCTGATGAGAACGACCCCATTTTTAGATCCTTGTCAGATCATTGAAGATAAAGTACTTCTCAGAGTTATTCGAGATATTACTTTGAAGCAAGTGCAAAAGTTGATCGAGGTTGGACCATTTTGAATCTTATAACCGTAATGAAGATTCAATCTAATGGTAGCAGTTATCATATAAGTAGTTCAATAGTAGATGTTACCACGAGGAACCATAGGTATTCGTAAAGATAACCCGCGAGCCGGTTTTAGCATTATTTGGTTTTGATACACATCAACGGTATATATTCAATGGAATTCAACATGTGTAATTTGTAATTTTTTTATAAGGGAGGACCCGAGGGGAGGAAGATATGGCCAAGATACGCGCGTGGGGCGCGTGAGACTGCGAGGCGATAAAGTGCCACACTTCCTCGAGGCCAGGCTGGTGAAGTGGGAGTCGATGCAGTATGGGAAGCGTAGTGCGATGCGCGAGCCCAGCAAGTGGTCGGAGCCGCGTGGGGGTGAGTTTCAAGCGAGGGCGAAAGTTTTGAATTTAAAGCGTTTGGGGGATTATTAGGGAGAAAGGGAAGCCCGAAAATTCTCCTTGAAGGAAAAGACTTTGGGCCCTCACGCCATGAGTGTGTGCTGACAGGACATGGCGGACAGGGTTTTCATGGGCCCATGTCCGGCCTTGAAGCCCTCGGGGAAGCGAGAGAGCGGGCCCATGGGGAGGGAACTCTCATGCTGGCACTATGAGGCGGGTGCGAGGAGGTCGGAAAAGCAACGGCGTAGCGAACCCAGGCACGGCGAGGCGGTGTCTGCATTCGAAGAAGGGGCTCCCGAGGGTGACCTCAAGAGTCGAGACCAAGGATGCATCGAGAGGGTAACAATATAAAGCGGTATGGCGAGAGGAGAGATGCCCCGATAAAGGATAAAGTGGTAGGAAGCAAGAGAGAGAGGCGAAGGTAGATATTCTTTGGCAGTAGGAAAAGATAGATCCTCCGGTAAGTTCGGAAAAAACCCCATCTGAGAGGTGGCACAGACGATGCTCGTGTAAAAATTGGCTTTCTATCACATTAACGCTGTGGGCTAGCGAGGCAGGTCTCGAGGATCACATCCGAGCGAGCAATTGCTCATCTGAAATTCAAAGTTGAGAACCAGGTGGGTTTTAAGGTCGAGGAGGATGAAGGAGAAAGCGACACCTTGGCCCAGGCGTGAGATTAAGGTGACCTTAAGTAGAATTTTGATGGGACGGTGGAAGAACCCTCGGGTGTGAGAGAGCATCGTTGTTATCATTGTGAATTACAGAGGAGATGCAACCCGGTTCGGACGAATTCTTGGGCGGTTGGGGGGATCGAGTCGGCCCGGGATCGGGTAGGGAGTTAGGCGAGCCCACGTTTGCCTCAGGGTTATGGCAGGTGTCGGGGCGGCCCTTTGTCCTAACTCCACAGTCGCTCTCTTCTTGGGTGCTGATCCTTAACGAGGCCCACTTGCACCGAGCCAGATGCGATTTTGGAAGCGGGGATGAGCGAGGGACTGCTTTCAGATCAGTTGAGGAACTCGGACAGCGGGCATATCGCTCTCGTGATGAAGGACGGGGAAGGGATAAGCCTTACACCATGGGGAAGGAGGCAGGCTCGGTGAGGTTGCGGCCAGGGAAGACCGGTTACAACCTTAGAGCGGTATGATGATAATCTCTGTCTTTCAGTCTACCCCTATTATTCCCATCTCTGGCACTGAGGCGCCTTGCTGCGAGGGGGTTTTTCCCGAACCCGGGGTTTATCATCGGATAAGGCTTTGGTACCACTTAGGGTGGTGCGGTGTGGTAGGGAATGGGGTTAGAGGCAGGGTGCGATAATTGACGTAGGGAGGGTGGCGAAGGCGACGAAGGAAGACCAGGTACAATTTGAATTGTTAGAAAATTGCTTGTTTATGGAATGATTTTTTTAATGGAATGAAGATGAAAATTATTTTAAGTAAACAAAATCTTCTCAACATGATTTTTGTTTGGAAAGCAAAACAAACATGCTATAAACATTGCTTTTAAAAAACACAATATTTTTGTGAAAAAAAATTCAATTATGTTAGATTATATTTTTAAAAATGGAAAATTGTTTTGAATTTCCAATAATAGTTTGAATTTCCAATAAGTTAGATTATATTTTATATTGTTTCAATCTTGGTAAAATATGTTTTTTTATGAACCTAATTGTTCGATTGGTCAGGAGATGAGAATAGTATTCTTCTTTAGATCATACGCCGGCGTGGAAAGCGACAGTACAATCCCTCGACGACAGCTAAAAAACAAGTTTATTAAGAGAATCCATTGAATCTGGATTGAGCAGTGCAAGGCGAGAATAGCAATAGAAGCCTCGGGAAGCGATCTCGAAAGCTTCAGGCTCACCACTTATAATTTTATTCTCGGCGAGGTGCCAATCATTCTCGAAGATCAAAGCGAATCTCCTTTGTAGTAATAACGATGTCAACCCTCATTCATCTCGGTAAGACATGATTAAGTACATTTTTAAATTTTATTTTCTACATCCAAATGTCACTTATTAATCGATTGAAATGATTCATACATGGTTTTCCATATTTTATTAGTTAGATTTGCTTAGTGAAGCTAATCCTTCATTGGTTTGTGTTTTGATTTCCCAATCATATTTTTCCCTATACGAAGGCAATCAAGGAAAACAATTACAGAGCCGGAAATATGGGAATGCTCATGGATTGGAAGTTCTGGATTGTTGGTTCTTTACGACTGTTGATGGAGAGCAACCAGTAGGAATGAAGCGAGGCCAGAAGAAACGATTATTCTCAAAAGAACCATCTTTGGAAAGCGGAAATGGTAGTGAGAGGCTCTCGAGCCATGTTTTGCACAAAACAAGGTCAGCGGATTATGATCCACGATATTCCAATTTCTATTGATCACATGGGGTTCCTTGAATGGATGCCACTAGTCAGTCGAGATAGTGTTGGCCAAACAATTTATCCATTGGATGGACCTTTTGAGAAGCGATTTGTGAAACCCAGAAAATCGATTTTCTCAAGAGGCAAAGAAATCGTAATTCGGTAAAAATCCTGAAATTTTATAGAACTAGGATGATGAAACGGACTTCTCCGTTGAAATCGTCTCCACGGGGAATTGCTTCTACCGCGTCGAATTTGGATTGGTTAGAATTTGGTCGAGGTTCAACGTTTCGGGCGTGGGGTGTCGGATGACATTGGCGGATGAGGGGATGCCACATGGCACCCTAGGAATGTGACACTTGGCAAGGCCATGTGGTCCCTTGAGATGATGGCTCGTAATTAGCCCGTATTGGAAGATCTCATGGCTCATAATGAGCCACATGAGAGGATGATGTCATAAAGTGAAATTATGAAATAAAAGAAAAAGGATGGAATTATGATAGCCATACATTTGGCTTGAGGAAAGGAGAAGGAAGTTTCCTTCTTTTGACCCATACGGTCAATGCTCATCCAAATGGGAGAGAAAGACCAAAGAAGAAAAATGAGAATGAAAGGGAAGTAAGGATGAGAAAAGAGAAAAAAGAAAGATAAGCAAAAGGAAGAAAGAAGGATGAGGAAGAGAAAAGGCCGAGTAGAGAGAAAAGGAAGAAAAAAGGAGGAGAAGGAAGGAAAGGAAAAGGAAGATTTCCGGGTTTGAGGCGGTCGTAGTCGAGTTCGAGGACTAAAGTTGGTGCGGGTCGGATCACGATGTGGACACCAAAAAAGTTGGAGTTCATCGACCAAGAGGCAGGATATTTTCCTATACAGTTTTACTTTAGCTAAAGGCTTTTATAATGAAGTGAGGATGTATGAGAGCCATGCAAAAGTAGTTCCGGCTTTGAACCAAAGCCATAGATTTGCGACCAGTTCTGATCGCAGCTTATGTGAACTTCAGGAACTGAAACCAGGGCTTTGGATTTCTAGGTATATCATGAGGTTGTTTGATGTGATGACAAGGATTAGAACCAAAATGGTTCATGTTTATGAAGGGGCCGTGAGGTACCCTGTTGAATGGTCTAAAGTTTGTGACCTAATTGTGTGTTATTGCTTGCTTGAATGACATGCAGTGTGTGGAAATGTGATGTTAATGCATGCTATTTAATGTATTAACATGATTTGCATGGAGGTAGATTATATGTATAAATTATAATGTTCCATGGCTTGCAAATGTTTCATGTAGTGCTCATTCATGCATGTAACATGAGGAAACTGCATTGGTATCATGCATTTCATATGCACGATCACATCGCGTCAGGTCGGGTGTGGGTGCGGGGTGGTTTATTACGATGTTGGTAAATGGGTTATGAGCTTTCGGAAAAATGGGACAAAGTCCAAGGTAGAATTCACGAGTGTGTAAAATGATCAAAATGATAAATTACATGTTTTGGGCGGGCAAGTTTGGGATAGATCCCCCGGGTGAAGTCCATATTATTCACGAGTTAGACATGAATCCCGGCGATGTAGTTCGTGAAAATGTTGAAAGGCGTGCGCGTCTACGGTGTAAACCACAAATCAGTGGCCCACAAATAAGGAAAATATCAAGTTTTTGATATATAAAATTGGAGGGTTGTCTAATGGTTAGTCATGGTATAGTACACGGATGGCTGTTTAGTAGCGTTGGTATTCAGTGTGAAGTCGGTTGGGACTCGAGGTTGTGAGCATGAGGTCGCATCATGCATGATATAGACACTTCTATAATAGTGAATAATTGTATGGAATGTGATTGCTTGTTTATATGCAATTTGCATATGCATTTTAGGTGGGAGTAACCCTTGTAGGAAACTTTCTGCGGGCTTTGCTCGCCCACGTCGTGGGACCCCACTTTAGAATACGAGACTATCCGGGGAGGCGGCACGCGGTAAGTGGTTTTGAGAAGAAAGCGGGATGGAACTTTGAGTAAATATTTTTGTACTTATGTGTAAATCTTTTTGTAAAACAGGCATGAAAACTATAAGAATATAGTTGTGATATTTGTTTTGATGAGTATTGATTTATGGGCCCAAGAGGCTATTTTACTCAGGTATGCATCTCGTGATACATACCTGTATGTACCTGTGCTTCATGTTGGAACCTTAGCGGTGATGAATACAGGAATCTCAAATCATAGCAAGCGGAATTACACCCAAGCGACTGTAAGGTTATGCCATGAAACAACTTCCTTCCACTGGCTTCTTAGGTTTAGAGTGCTCACACACAAAAAAGTCAATCAGCGTTCAATTACATGTAAAGGTATGAAAGCATTGCGGGAACACGAGAAAAAGTACATGCCATTTATAGTACATGATGATTGGAACCGCCATATCCTCACCTGCAAAAGCAGATAAGGATATAAGAAGAACAAAGTCTGGACCAAGTCCTATCTTATACACATAGAGACATGGACTTTAATCGACGGACAATCTTATAATGCGAAATGACCCAATCTGTGCCATTCCTTCCTAGGATGAACTTTAGAAAAAAGATCGACACCAATCATGCAATATGCATGCAAAACTATAAAGAGTTTAAAGTACAGCAATGAAAGTTTTGGTAAGGCTGGATAATATAATTTTAGATTTGCCCTTGAAGCGATGTCACAATGAGTGGAATAAATATGTGTGAGCGATGTCAAAGAAAACTTTACCGGCTTCTCCCGGAAAAATCATACGAGAGGTAAGCATTTACCTCCTTCTATAAAATTGCTCTCTTTTGTATCACAGCTCCACGGGAACATCCACATCAAACATTTAAATGAAGAACATTTCTTATAATGGCATATCCATTGGGGAAACATTATAATATCAACTTTAAACGAGTTTAGTTTATGAGAGCTGTATACAAATTAAGAGCTCTCGGAATGAAAGGAAATACCATCATATTTACCTACTAATGGATCCACATAATACATATAGCTTCGATCATTCTCAATTACATTGGCCAGTACCAATATAATGCATGTAAATAGACATATCATGGTTCTCAATGTTACGAAACTTGACATGTGTGTATGTCTCTAATGTGTTGGCACCTTCAGACAAAAGATTCCTCATAACTAATGTGTTAGCTGTTGGTGAATATGCTTCCTCACTCCCATTCCCACTAGCGCCTGCATACATTCTTGCTTTGTGCTTCTAAGCTTGAAGCTTGCCAACTCTGAGCATTCCTTTCTCTTTACAATGGAGAGACGAGGATAAGATTGAAACAGGGGTTGATCAGTGAATGATGTCTGTTCATGGAAAACCCTGCCTCTCCACAAAAATGAGTTTGCTTTTATTTTCAATCATTGAACAAAGCATTTATTTGTGGAAAATCTAATGTCCCCACCTTGTGAGGGATGTTCTTGGAAGTCAGGAATTACTGGTGAATAATTTACTCTAGTATATTTTAATTTTACTAGAGGAGAAAAAGGAAATTAGAATTTCCTTCTCCTCACAAAACCATGGTTCATTCTTTTCTCAATCAATTTGTGAGTTGGGACCTCAAAACCTGCTCTGTGCCTCCTGTAATAGGTTTCTGGCCCCCATCACTATGGGCCTCTTTCCTGGAATCAACTCTGACGGGCTAATCACGAATTAATAAACATCGAATTTTTATTGCCCTACATTACAATCACCCAGTAGCCACCCGTCACGGTATCAACATTATCCACATTGAAATTATAATCTGTATCATCATCTTCAACAAAACAAGTCAACACCCGGTCTGGATCCATCATCCATAAATGCCTCTTCTTGCCTCACATATAAAATGCCACAATCACATTGTTACCTCCTGCAATCAGTCCACCTATTTTTATCTCCGTCTACTTGACATCTTATTCGTTTTTCACAATCCACGATTGCAGAAATTGATTTTATTTTCATTAGAAATGAGATGCAACTTCCGAAAAGAAAAGCAATAAAAGTGAGTGTAGAGAAGTTATCATGAGAAGATCATATATAATTAATGTACAACTACAATGGTGGTGTGTGATTCAATCCATTTGATAGATCATTCTCTTTTGTAAGGCATGAAATTTAGAGAAAAGTCGATAGTGGAGATAAAATAAAAAGATAAAATGAAGCTATGACAAATCGGCAATCTTACAAATGTATTTTTCGATGTTTGGCAAATGTTGCTAGTATCATCAATTAAAACATGTGTATTGAGTGATTGTATCATCTGCATCCTTTCTCCTGGAAGCCTCCAGTGGGATCCAAATTTTGGATTCTCTTAATTTAAGAAACTCCATGGTTCGGAAAGAAGCGAACAAGTAATTTACGGAAAAGTCATAAACCGTTAAACCACCGAAAATGAAAGAGGCGTTGAAAGTACGGCCTCTACGATAACAAAGACCAAAAAGTAATGCTAAAACCCGTATTAGTAGACATGCTTAACTATGCTTTCTCAAATTCTAAAAATTAGATATTTCCTTCAAGATGTAATAAATGAATCTAAACACGACAAATATCTTACCCAAGGCTTCAGAAAGCGATAAATTTTAAACCAACAAAACATGGGAGAATTCACAATTATTTATTTTGCACATGTATTATATAGATAGGAAGAAAACTCAATAGTATTTCTCATATACGAATGCTAATTACTCAAAGTTCATAGATTTATTTGAGTCAAATTGGCAAAGAAAATTAAAGTCAAAACTTTTGAAAAAGTGCCAGCAATGTGCCAATCAAGCCAGGGAGACGGAGTTGTTCAAGTGTGGCTTTAAAAGTTGAAAAAGCTCCAAGATTGGGATTGTGCTGTGCCCATTGCCCGAGATGATTTTGAAATAGATGAATGAGTTCGAGCGAAGCCTATCACTAAAATTTGAATTAACTCAGATCTTCAAATAAGTCTTGGTTAGAAAAGTCTTAGTGTTTTAACAATCTCCATGAAGAAATTATCTCAATTCCTATATCTCGACTTAGATCAAACCAATATCAAGCTAGGTTCGAGAGAGTTAGAATGGTATTATAGCCCACCCGACCGATTAAGTTCGGAATAAGAACATGAAATGCAATTAGATCTAACAGTAGATTTTTTGTGCTTTGTGCTAGAAAATAATTCGGATGAAAAAGAAAAAGTGGTTCCAAAAGGCGGAAAAAACAAAGCATGCGGATTTTGTATTGAAAGTTTAATTGGCGAGAAACGTGACAAAGAAATTAAATGATCAAGCAATCATCAACATATATGGATTTTTCTGAAATGGCGTTTTGGATTCCGACTAACAGAAGGAAACTAAACGAGCGTAAAAATATCTAAGACAAATGGATGTTGTGCCATGGGCCAGTCCGATGGCCAGAGGCAGTGACAAATAAATAAGCGATTTCTATAATTATCAGTTAGAAAACTCTCTTATTTCTTCTTGATTTCTCACCAACCAAACACGAGGCATAAAGAGCAATATAACAAGAAATGTCCGAAAATAAGCGGTACTTTGTGAGCGAGAGCAATTGGCGAAGTTGGCGGCGATATCAATGGAAGTCATCGAGCGACGGCGACTCGTGCTGAGTTAATACATCGTTGGGGTTTCTGGCGGCGCGCGAATCGCCACCAGGCGTGACGGAATGTTTTGACGGCGTCTTCGGCTTTGGTTCAGTGGAGAAGCACATTTGGAGTAAGTGGCGACACAGCGACATCGTTTTGTTGGACGGTTTATTCTTGTCACGGTAATAAAATTGCCTTTTATTTCCACGGGTCCTGTATTTATCTTTGTTTATTTGATTAGCCCTATGTTCTTCAGATTTGATGTAGTGGTTCTTAGTTAGTCGTACTGTGAAATTTAGCGTGACTCGAGATCATGACACGAACTTGACATTTCTTTCTGGTTTGAGATTAGTATAATTATGTTTTGGTTAAATTATTTGCGTATAACCTATTTAATAAATATGTTATATTAGTGTCAATCTATATAACACAAATTTGACTCGTATTAATCAGTTTAATTATTATGTTAATTAATATTTAACTTATTTAATATGTTATTGTGTTACATATTGATGAATTAATTATAATGTAGATTATTTTAAATTATCAAATTACTAAACCGGTTATGCATGTTGTATCATGTTACTTAATTATTAATTTGATCGTGTTTTTATTTTTTATTTTTATCCATTTATTATTCGTGTCGTATTTTGAGTTGACGAATGCAATAGAATACATGTTATTAACACGATCCGCAAAAACAAATTGCCACCCCTAGGCCCTAGTCTTTACCTTACATTTAAGCAATAATTTTTTATCAAATAAATTTTTTATTTCATTAAAGTTAAATAATTCGACTTTTATGAAATAATAATATTTTATTTAATTTTTGTATCCTCTTAATTTTTAATATATAATTTATCTCTTATTATTTTTAATAATATTGTAAATTCCAAAAAAATATAATTAAAAAAAAAATAAAAATATATATATATATATATATATATATAATGTATTTATGCTTGTCAGTATAAAATCATTCACAATTTTGGTTAATCATTTAGTGCGTGCACTCATGGCCTTGAGACCCTAAGTCGAGCATCGTGAGAGGGGCCCATGGGTTGTATTATGCCCATGAGAGGACCCTAACAGAAGCAAGGCACTGGCAGGATAAAATGTGGGATCAAATTAGAAATGCGATCGAGGAAGGCAAGCGACAAAGCACGGAAACACTCACGGATGAGTACGATTTTTGCATGAGATAGTACTGGCATGGAGCACCACAAGCCTATGCACATCGAGTGGGGATCCCATGGGCACAATGTCATCTGCAACAATGCTTGACATACGTGGTGGGTGCATGGTAGTGTATGGTGAGGCCTAATGCATGGTAGTGCATAGTGCGGATGAGTAATGGCTTGCGGTAATTGCATGGTCCAAATGAGTAATGGCGATGGTGCGTAATGATGCATGACATGATAGTTCATGGAATGGCTAGAAGCAACACCAAGGGCTTCACCGAGGAAGGGAACACTTGGTTACTGTGGACATGCACCGGTTCTCAACAGGTGGGAGTTTGAATAAAGAGGCATGAGAGCCAAGATTTCAAATGAGAGCCAGATTTCAAATGGAGCTAGAATTCAAGTTTGAACCAATTCAAATTGGGATAGGAAGTGAAAGAGAGTCGGTCGAATTCAAATTCAAGAGGGAAGAGGCACTCGTTGGGAAGAGATACCTTAGTCTATAAAAGGGCATTGTCTCTAATGTATGGAGGTTAGCGAATTCAAGGGGAATCCTTTGTATGTGTAATTGGTTGTAAGAGACTTTGTACTTGGCAAGTGTTCTGCACACTAGAAGAGTTTGTAATATGTTGATATTATACAAGTTGGGATTGGTGTCTTGTAAAAAAAAAGTCTCATATAAGTTTGCTTAGTGAGATATTATTATAAGGTTGTTAATAATTTATATGAAAGCCAATAAAATATTGTTGTTTTTGTAATATTAATAATTAAGATGCAACAATTTTTAAAGAATAATGATAAAAAAATCTTGGCCAAATATTGAAAATAAAATGAAATAAAAATAATTCCCATGGGTCCATTCAATATATTATATACAATTTACAAAAATTTAAATTATTTGCAAATGAGACTTGGTTAAGTGCATAAAGGTATCAGCGAGTCTCTATGAGAATATAATATTATAACATTGTAATGCAAAGTGAATAGATATCCACAAAAAAAAAGTTTTAAAATTATTTTAATATTTTCAACTATGGCTTAAATTATTTTACAAAAATAAAATTCAAAAAAGTGGAGTCATGGTAGTATCTCTTTTTTTTTTTTTTGGTGAACCATAAGAGTTGTCCTCAACGTCCTCATCACAGAAGTGTATTTAAGTTGTACTACTCGCATTTTAAGTCGTATCCTTTCAGTTAATCTCATCTGAAGTCGGAAGGGACCCACAAGCGGTAAGGCCACATTTAGTAGGTAGAAAATTTTTACGTTTTCTCTATTCAAACTTTTCGAAAACAAGAAGCGCTGATGTTTAGTTCTGAGAATCGGACAAAACAAATTTTAATGAAAATAGATTCACTATTTTCAACTTTTATATGAATCGAGAAAACGAGGTAAAAATTTGTTTTGTGTTCCAGTGCGTCGGCAGTTTCTAGTCGATTGGGATAAAGCGAAAACACGGGGATAAACAAATACGGGATAAAACAAAAAGTGTAAAGCAAATTATAAGTGAAAAAAAAAAATGTAAAGCAAACACATTTTCATTGTTTTAAATTAACTTTATTTTTAAAAAATGGTTTTACAAAGCGGATTTTCTTATTCTTTATTTTCCAGCAAATTCATCTGAAAACGTATTTTACGAAAAATGAAAACTAAAGATTAGAATACATTGAAATTTTTCATATTCTGAATTTTGGATAGAGTTGAAAATTTTCGTGAACTAAACAGGGCCTAAAACTCTATCACCTAACACAGTTACATTCTCATGAGTCGAACTCGAAACTACTGGTTAAGTTATGAGATACCCTAACCATCTCACCTACATGTTCGATGGTTTTAAGGTCATATCTAAACCCTATAATGTCATAGCAAATTTTAGTAAAAATTATTAAAATATTTTAAAGCTTATCCTTCGTCTCAAAATTTGAAGCAGTGTGGTCACTGGTTTGGGAAATGATTTATAAACGCAATGCTCCTACTGCAAATTGTTTATTTATTTTTAATCTGTAAATGTTTGTGAATTCAGATATATTAACTTATTAGATTTTTTTAAGAAAAAGATTTTACATAAAATGGTTGGAAGATTAAAGAAAGGAAAAGATAATCATTCCATAAAGGAATATTTTTATAGAAAATATTCGTATATAATGTTTTCGTTTATATATATATATAAAATGAAGGCTATTTGAAAGGACAATTAATAGCATTTATTAGATTATATCTTTTTAAACTACTGGGTTAAAGTTAAAAAATGCAAAACATATAGGGTGAGGATTCAAAAGTAAGTCTTAATTAAGACATTACTACCCTTATAACAAAGTATTTATTTATAAAAAAATTAATTTATTTTTATTTTATACTTGATTGTTAGAGATATTACATTGCTAACAAAGAAATATGATTTAGAATATTTCAAACAATCTTCAAAACAAAAGTATTGTCAAAGAAACAAAAGCAAAAGTTGTATCTAAGGGCTTTTTAGGTTACAATTTTAAAAATTGTTTTTCCTCAAAAACATATAAAAGTGTAGTTTCCCAATTTTCTTTGTTCAAAAACACAAATAATAAATTCAAATAATAAAAACAATTTTAAAACCTAATTTGGTATTCTTTATGTTTTCAAAAAATGCTCTTAATAGAAATCTTGATTTTAAAAGCAAGAGCAAGCAATTCATTCATGTTAAATGTGACTTATCCATTTTTTTATCTTTATTCTTTTTCATCTTTGATGACAGTCCTATCCACTGGAAGATCCTATGTTTTACAGCAACCCTGGTTATGGCCTTGCAATAATACATTATCTATAGTCTAATATTGATCGGGATTAATAAAGTTTCATTTTATGCATATCTTAGATCGAAACTATTTCTATCTTTGACTGATCAAATGAGTTTTCTATTTTATTTTATTTTTATATCCCTTTTAAGGATCTAATACAGAAATTTTTTTTTTTAAATTTCCACTTTAATTATGATTGTCTCTTAATAATCAATCTTATACCATGCACACATGCGAGGATTGCTAGGTCATTTAAATATTAGAGGTTTTTTTGGTGAAACACTCCTTATAGAGAAAATCGACATAATCTATTAAAGAAGAATCACAATAATAATCAAAAACTAGAGATTTTAAAACATGCTAAGAAAATTTGATCATAAATATTACAATATAAGCTAAAAAACAAAAACACCTTGTTTATTAGAGTTAAACCTAAACAAACACACATTGTTTATTTATTTATTATAAAAAGTAGACTATAAATATTTTATTAATTTATTAAATGTTTTATCATTAAATATGGGTGCCTGAATAATTATTTATGCTAATTAGTAACTAATAATTTTTACTCTATCATTGTGAGATATTTAAATTGAGAGATGTGGGAAGTTCTCATTGTGAGCATACTTTGTAATTAAATCCCAAAGTACATATCAAAATAGTGATTGTGCTTTATACATCCTTCATAATTTATTTCCCATTCAACATATACACTTAATTCTCTCTAAATATTATCTGTAACAAATACCTTGACATTGCATACCTTAACCATTTGTAATTTGTTAAAAAAATTTAAGGACTTTTTTAAAATTTTAATTATTTTTTTATCAATATTTAAAAAAATATGTATTCATTGATATTTTCATAAAATCCAAATACCACCGATAGTTTCAGGCATAGATTTTATAAAGATATCTCACTTTTTATTTCTACAAATCGGAGTAGATGAAAAGAACATGTCACTTTACGATGGGGCCTTTCTCTTGTCAAAGAATGAATGCAATAAGATGGAATTACATCTCTTTTTCAAGGATGTGAAGGTCATGCATCTAGGAACTTCCATCTCTGACTGAAGCGACGATAGGAAGGTTCTCAGGCACAATAGTCTCAATGAGTTGGTACATGCAACTATAGTGTTTACATTCTCTTGTCGCTCCACCTTATTTACCTCTTTCTTTCGCAATTAATTGGAAATCTTTTAATTTATAGCCTTCCACCATTCATTAAATTTGACATTTCTAAGCTTAGTAGTATCATGCATGTCAATCGCACCACACATTGGCCTTTCCATGATTTTTCCTTCCTTCCTTGAAGCTAATGGCTATCGTTCCCAATAGGGTTAATCAAAATTTTAATATTTGACAATATAACTTAATTTAAATCAATATAAATAATACTAATAAAACTTAACTCAAGTTATTAAGAATTCATACTGATATAAAAAACGAAGGGATTCAATGTTAAGTTTTGGCTAATTTGAACATAAATTGACTAATTTTATGAGACTGTGAAGTTAATAACGAGATAAATCCTCTAATGGTCCTAAATGAGCTCAAATTGATGATTATTAAGAGCAAAACCAAAGACGACCAACTGATATATCAAAATAATTGCAATTAATTTTTATTTTTAATATATAAAATAAAATGCTAGAACAATTTTATAACAGATAATTTAAGCTACTATATTTATATCTAAATATTAGTTTATTCATATTTACAAAAAAATTCGGAAAAATTATTTTGAATTACAAAATAGTTAATCCAGGACCTTTTTTTTTTTATGGAATGATTTTTTTAATGGAATCTTCTCAAGGGCAAAAGGACGTCTGAGGCGTGCAAGGCAGACAAGTTGCCACACTTTTCGAGACGGGCTGAGTGGAAATTGAATCGATCTGTTACGATGGAAGCGTAGTGCAGAGTAAGTGGTGGTGTCGATTTTGAATTTGATTAAGAGCGAACAAAGGAGCCGAAATTCTATTCTCGCTTGAAGGATCGTCGATTTGCGTTATTATATGCATCGTCGGTTTAGTTTCATTTCACTTCCCTCTATCTCCTCCATCTCTCTGTCGTAATTTGCGTTGTTCGCTTATCAGAGATCTCTCTCTCTCTCGGGCCCTTGCAATTGGTGTGTGGTCGGCGATAGATGGCGACGATTAATCTTAGGACGATCTCCTCTCGACAAAGCGCTAGGAATAACTGGACCCGTGAGGTATTTTAGGGTTGAATTCTTATGTGCCCTTTCTTTGGGCATTGTTCGATGAGCTCTTGATTTTGTGGTAGATATTACTGTGTGGAAATGGAATGATCCTCGGTAAAAACCCCCATCTGAAGTTGGCTGGACCATGCTCGTGTAAAGGTGGCTTTGGCTTTCGCTCCTGTGGCTGCTTGTGGAGCTCGCCGGGCGGGGGTGGGGGGGAGAGAGACCAATTGCGAAAACCCAGTAGATCTAAGGTGGTCAGAAGGATGAGAGAAGGCGACACCGCAGCGCTGGGAGAGCGTGAGATTAGGTGTGCAAGGGTGCGAATTTGATGGGACTTCGGTCGAAAGAACCCTCGGACGAGAGGCGTCATTATTATCGTTGTGAATAGAGATGTGGCCGGATCCGATCCGGTCAAGCGATAAAAATCCGTTGGCGGATAATGGATATGGATATGGATAAAATCCGATTTTTTGAATGGATATGGATTGGATATGGATTTAGGCGTATTCGTGAAACATGTCCGTCAGGCCGAGCGTCTCATGGGATATCGATCCGATCCAATTATATCAGATTCGATTCTACGATACAAACACATATATATAATATAGTCCATATACAATTATGTAATTGACAATTAATGTCATTAATATATTTATATACATTATAAATTTATAATTGTCAATATAGGTATGGTTTTTTTATATAATATGAATTAATTGTAATTTGTAATAACACTATATAATATGATATGATCTCACATTACCAATTCAAATATTTAATTGACTAATTTTCAAAATCCTAATTAGTAAAGTTAAGAAATGAATACTAAAAAATATAATAATGTAAGCCCAAACTAACAATAACATTATAAATTATAATAAATCTAGTCCTAAT
>JAEQBH010003370.1:0-144727 GCA_016808115.1 Tetrastigma voinierianum
TTAGGAAAGATCTATATATTCTAGACCTCTTAAACTCTGCAAGGACTCGGGAATTTCTCCTTCAAAGTTGCCATCTAGTCGAAGATCTTCCATCCCCTGTAGCGTTTACCTAAAGTTTGGAAGGAATTTGCCGAGATAATGTTGTGAGAAACATCAGTCTACGACATTTATCAAATTCCTGACTTTCCGATATGGCGGTGAACGATCAAGGCATTGCCACTTAAAGTTGAACACTCTCGAAAGGAAATATCCACAAGTTCTTTAGGGTTGAACGGTGAGGTTGTTATTTGAAAGAATCACATCTATTAGGGTGGGGAGAATTTAGAGTTGAAGATTTCCCGGACAAGTTGTTGTCATATAAATGAGGTATTCACCGGGGTTAAATTTACAGTGACAATGGTATGGTGCGGTTTTTTTCTTCCCGAAACCGGGGCTGCGGCATTTCATGAAGATTTCCCATGCGGGTGGAGATAGTGCACATGTTGGTTACTCTCGAGGCTCGAGAATGTGAGATTGACCAAGTTTTCAATTCCATAGGAATTGTTCCATGAATCTCATTTATTAGGAAATCGATTGTCGAGTTGAAAGATTAGCTATAGATGGTGACTAAGAAGCTTTGAGGAATTGTCATCAAAGACCAATATTTTTAAGTTTAGTGGGTTTACTAAAAAGGAGTGCTAGAAATCTAAGTCATGATCTGCCGTAGAACCCGATCTATTCGCAAAGCTCATGTTTACTGATTTGAAGATTTTGAAGCCTTCGGATCTTGTGGGCTGATCCGATTGAAAAAGTGTTATCAACCAAAGTGGATATATATGAGGCTGAAACGTGGATAATGAACTGCAGGCAGGGACATGTGAATTTGTTTTAAAACGAAAGAGAGACGGTGAGATGAGGAAGGAAGACACCAATGTGCGGATGAATGCTCCCCTGTGAAGTTGGTTGCTTTGCGATGTCAATATAGTCCACAAAGATGAAAGATTATAGAGGAAGAAGGTATTGTACCGGCTAGTTTGTTGTAACCATTGAATAAACTCCCAAAGTTGCGATTCGACGAGTTATCGGGAATTCCTCTTCAAATGGTTATCTACAACGAGAGAAAGTGTGATGGGGATGTGGTTGATCATTGGGATTTTCCACTGCTAAGGTTGTTGTATGCGGGCCCAACGTTTGCGAGTTGAGAGGGCCAGTTGTCGAGTTTTCCTATGAGCTTGTTGTATGCGTCAGGTGAGGACGCTAGATTGTGATGCTGATTAGTGAGACTTCTGAAGGAATTGTTGCTAAGAACAAGGACACGTAAATGAAACAAGCCACCAATCTGAGGTGGTATTTATGTATAGGTGGTATTTTGAAGGATTCTTGTTCTAAATGTGAGGTTTCCGATATGTGGTGAAGGGACAGCGAGTCCGTATGAGCTGAATTTATGGCCATGACTGATGGACATGCGTGGTACATCAGGAAACACCTATCCGGTGGCAAAAGTGGGTGATTCGTTCAAAACTCAGCATCCCAAGTAAGTCATGAGTGATTCCATCTTTAAATGCAATCAAAGCAAGTCCGTGTAGGTTTCGTTTGCGACCGGGCGAGAGGCGTGGTATGACGCAGGTAGATACAAGATGAGGATGGAGTGGATGAAAAAGGACCATAATGCCTTCATATTCACTATAAGAAAACATGCATTTCCCTGTGACAATTTATGAACGAAATTAAGATCAGCTGGCTGTTCTTAAGATCGTAGTTGTGATAACAAGTTGTTTTTGGATGAAATCGGATCATTTAAACACCTCTTTCTTTATATGAAAAATCCTCCGACATTCATCATTAAGATCTTCATCTAGCTAGTCTTGCTGGTAGTTGGTAAAAGGATGTGAAATAATTAGAGA
Organism: Tetrastigma voinierianum; assembly: GCA_016808115.1. Taxonomy (NCBI): domain Eukaryota; kingdom Viridiplantae; phylum Streptophyta; class Magnoliopsida; order Vitales; family Vitaceae; genus Tetrastigma; species Tetrastigma voinierianum. Next base: position 1,884 of record JAEQBH010003370.1, read on the forward strand.
GTATAACTTTCGTGTGGCGGGTTCCTTTACTTTATGGGTCCATATATATAAACCAATTAAGTGTTACTTGTTCTCTTTTCTACTTTTGACTTAGAAGCTTGTAGATTGGGTTTGCTAGCTCTTGGAAACTATCCTATCATGCATTATCACAAGGGAACTGTTGACATCAATGACATAGTAATGAACAAATGAAAAGTTGTATCCTTCTCAATGCGGACTTCACACCAAAAGTTTCATATTTTTGCCTTGCAAAGTTGTATTCAACAGATGAAAGTATGGTGTCTCACATTTCTTTACCTGGTGCATTGGGATACATTGCTCCAGAATTATTCTACAAAAACATTGGAGGTGTCTCATACAAGGCTGATGTTTATAGTTTTGGAATGTTGTTAATGGAGATGGTGAGAAGAAGAAAGAATGTGAATGCAAATACAGAGCACTCAAGTAAAATATATTTTCCATCATGGGTTTATGATAGATGTCACCAAGGGGATAACATAGACTTGGGAGATGCCACTGAAGATGAAAAGAAGCTTGTTAGGAAAATGGTGATGGTTGCACTATGGTGTATACAAATGAAGCCCATAGATCGTCCTTCAGTGAGCAAAGCCTTGGAAATGTTAGAGGGAGAGGTTGAGTTGTTAAACATGCCTCCTAAGCTGCTACATACTCAGAAATGTTCATTGAGAATCATACAAGCAATCCAATAGAAGCAGCAACTACCTCAAGCAATTCCATGGGTACAATTTCATTAGGTGGAAGGTAGTGTAGTTTTTTTCTAACCTACAAATTATTTCCTGTGATATTATATATTTTGTAATATAGAGGCACAGGTGTGGCTATAACACTTCTTTAGGGTTCATATAATGTAATATTGTCTTGAGGCATTAGCATGGTACCTAGCGGCTTGACATAAAATAAAATATGTAACTAATAACGTTATCTATGTATTATACGATTTAAGTAGCAACGAATACGAAGTGCTAATTGATGGTCTAGGCATGGTTCCATAGTACTCCCAATAATTATTAGTTTAATGAACAACACCATATGACTTTATACCACTTAAATATATACTTGAGAAAACAAAGTCAACTAACATTAAATAAGAAGAAAAACATCAAAAATAATGAGAATAGAAGAAGGGACACAAGATTTTTTTTTATGATAAGAGCATCTTACCTATGTTCCTTGAATGAAAATCTGTAGGAGAAATTCACGCCCGATATTTCGGAGGAATTTGGATATGGTGTTAGGAAAGACTACGAATACAATTATTCTAGAAATGATATTTCCCTACGTATTGCCAAAAATAGATTCATGAATAATTAATCCAACCATGAGAAAGCCAAATCAAGTAACAATAAATCAACCACAATAAGAACAATTTTACGTGGAAACCCCCGAATGAAAGGCAAAAACCATGGGACTCGTAGGCCCACTTAAACTTCCACTATTTCCATGATGACGATAATGGGTTACACCAAGTTCTTCTCTAGCAAGCAAACTAGAAACTACAATGACCATACATCAGAACATCGTTCTTGGAACGCAAAACAATAAACATTATCCAAGGATGGATAAATAAAGTGAAAAGAGGAAAGATCTCTGAATGGTGGAATGACCAAATGGGTATTATGGAGAGCTTGCCCTAGAACTACAATTATACTTTTGTTGTGGAACTAGCACTTTTACATGCAAGGCTTGTAGGTATGCCATCATATTTGCCCCAATGCCAAAGGGTAAGCCACATCTTTCTCCCATTCTAATGTTTCTGCCGGGAAAGACACTTCCGACCATGGATTGTGGTCGGTTTCATCCATATTCCTTCTACTGGGAATGTTTCTGTTATGCAGGAAGAAGAGGCCAAGTGATGAATTTCCAGGTCCATTATTTCAAGGGCAAAACGACGGAGAGATCAAGGGGATGGTTTCCTCTTAAAATGTCATCCTACCCTTTTCATTGTCCATCCTTCTACTCCTTATTGTGGCTTGGCTTATAAGCGGTGCTACAAGATAAATTTACTTTGGACCAGGCTTGCTAAGAATTAGATTGTATCTAGAAGGAAGGAATGCAAGATGAAGAGAAATCTCTTTGAATCGATTCGATCTATGGATGATTGGGATGAAGATTTTGGGAGCCTGGCCTATTGATTTTTTAGTGAGTATAAATCGAGAATCACAAAGCACATGACTTTCAACATGGAATCACTCCCAGTAAAGCAGAGACTAGAGAATAATAAATCTACCCAACTCACGATATCTGTTGTTTTCTTATTAATATGGAAAAGTGGAAGTAAGTCACTAGGGGTTGTTGATAACTCAATGATTCATGGTATGTATCATAAAGAATAAAGAATTTTATGAACCAACCTTTTTATTTCTTGGTCTTTGTTTTCTTTTGAACTTGAGCTTTCTTTTTCACTTTCTTTGGTGCCTTGCTTCGCTCCTGCGGTTTTACCCTTCTTTAGGTATAACCCACACAGACCATCAACCACATATATGAATATATTATGTGAAGCGAGAGTTTTTATGATTTCATGGAAGAACAGCGAATTGCGAAGGAGTTCTGGAGCATCACAGGATGCTTTCGGCTTTTCTTTAGTTTTTGTGGTTTACTTTTCATCGCCGTCATTTTGATCGGTTTAATGATCACTGGTTTAGGCATCTTGTCGGCCTAATCTTCGAGACCAAAAGGAAAATCCTTCTATTATCCTGCATACATGAAACCATTGCATGGAAAGGAGGAATAAATGCATTTATACAAAGAACAAATACCAAATAATCCAACGATCACTCTATTGGAATACTCAAAAAAAAAAAAAAGGAATCTTGACAATAGCCATTGTTTGAGCCCTCGTAAACATCAGTTGTAGTTTTAAGTGAATAAAGTCATTCATAATAGCCTCACGGCGAAAAATATCTGATCCCAAGTCGATAAACAAAATAAAACCATTCATGCCATTTTCTCCAGAAGACATTAAGTACACATTTTCCCAGTACTTCAGACCAAACACAGGTAGGAGAGGCAGGTTTCAAACATGAAAAAAAGAAAGAAGAAATTCACTAAACTATGAGGAAGCAGATAGTGGATAAAATAAAGAAATCCCCCGAAATAGTTAACTTATTTCTTTAAGATATTAAAGGTGAGAACTACAAAAGATAAAGAGCAAATTGGTGGACAAACCTTTGTATTTACTTAGTGACTGAAGAAGAAAATTATGTGTTAAATGGCGACAACCAAATTGCTTTTAATTGAATACAAAATTAGATGAGGTTTATGCTACATATTTGTGCCCGATATAAATGGCGAGACTAGAATGAAAGCGTCAAAATTAAAAATAGACTTACAATGCAGAATGTCCTGGAAGGAACTATTTATATCATGTATAACCAAATCATTTTAAGTCTACAAACAATATCATCAAATTTTCAATAATCATGATGTCCCACATATGTAAATATTATTAAATATGTTAATGCTATCAATTTTAATTAAGTCTAACTAACGTCATCTAATAATTGGATTTTAAGTAATTGGCTTTAAGGGTATAATTGTCATGGAATTAATGTGTTGATACATTAGAGATATTTCTCATTTGATGAGGGGCCAAATTAGAAATATCCTAATATATAGTATGACTAGTATTAAGGTTATGTTCCCGATCTTTTAGCCTTAATGACAAGAATGTTTCTCTCGTCTCTCCCTACTTAGTGATGGGGATATAAAGAAAAGAAGAAGGGTTTCACCTATGAATCTACAATTTCCAACAATGAAAACAAGTATCCTTCCTTCATAAAACTTTATATAGGTATAAACATGATTATTTAGGCGTTCGCTATACAAACTTTATATCTCTTGAATTATTTGGGTAGAAGCCTATTATGTCGGGTCTAATATTTTGAGATTCATAATATGTTTATGATATATCGTTAAACTAGAAACAAGTGGTTTGGGCAATTTAAGAATTCCTAACACCTACCCTTAATTTACAATCGCATATCTTAATTATTAGAAGAAGAAAAGATATTTTTGTCTTTTGCATTTTCCTTGACCTAGTAGTGCGCCGAAAGTGATTTTAAGATGGATTTTAAACAAAAGAAAAAGAAAGCAGGTTGTTCAACAAATATATATATATATATATCAAGAAGAAACACTGATTTTTCCTAATATCATAATATTAGGTCATATCATATCTTCCCAATTGTAGAATTTAATTAAATGTCGAAATGTATGTAGGAAATTTTAAATAATTTGAGTTCTATTTTTTATTAGAATATGGAAAATTATTTAAGGAAAATAAAGAAAAAGTGAAAGCCAAAATGAGTGCAAGACAATTAGAAGGAGTTTTAGAAAAGAAAGCGATAGTTTGCTTTCCCGATGTAATAATAATTTTTTAATTAATCAATAATATAATATAATATTAAATATTAATAGTATCTACCGCTCTATAGCACGAGGTCAACTTTGCACTACCTTTCTCCGAAGTCTTTTAAGTTTCTTTGTCTTTTTCTCTCTCCAGAAGCACTTGTGAAGGTGAAAGACCGAAGTCAAAAATCCGCACTCTTTGCTCGGTTTGGAGAGCTCTATACCTTCTCACGTGGCTACGCAATTAAGAGAGTTGAAAGATCCACAAATCGTTTGTCACAAAGCAAGAGAAATACGTGATGGAAGACCATGAGTTTGCATGCGGTGCACTCCATATGCTCCTTCTCAGATTAAACATTGCCTCAGGTTGAACCGCCTTATCCTACGGATCTGGATGCTTCTCGGTCTTTAAAGATGTAAGCGATTCTGGTGCGAGGATTTCTTGCCATCATCTTTCATTGAAACTATCTAGTTGGATTAACATATCATTATCATTCCTGATGCAATCTCATTTTATGGCCAGGTCAAACGTGAAACGATCCATGATCGAAAATTGATTTCGTTATAACTAAACACAATCTTTGGTAAGGAATTGTAATTATCATTATTCACAAGTATAATTTCAGGATTTTGTAGTTTTTATGCAGTGTAAAGCTTTTTCATATTAAACCGATAGGTTATAAACATGGTTATGCTACTACTTTGTAAAAACAAACATATGAGAATTACAAATATTGTCTTTGCATTCGTGAGATTAATATGTTGTTATTTTTTTGTTTGTTTTATCAAAGATTGACTACTAAATGTTACTTATGAATACAAATTTTAAACTAGTGTAATTTATGATTACAAACTAAAAAAATTAGTAATAATTTTGTGAAAGAGATGGAAAAGAATTGGTACTTTTAGACCATCGAGCAACTTGCTAAAGAATATTGGAACAAAATATCGAACATTAGGATGCATAATAATAAATAAAATGTAAGTTCAATCGAGCCTGAGAGACGAGCCGATCCGATCCAAGAGCTTGCGATTGATATTGCAAACCTAGTTTGAAAGGATTGACGTGTATGTAAATGAAATTGTTTCTCAATGCAATGGATATGGTTGCTTTAGAACTTGTTATCGGGTTATTCCTTCTATAGTTATTATTATCTTATTTAAAGGCAAAGTATTATAAACTAATAATTTTTTTTTACTTATGTCAGCATATTTTTTAAATCTAATTTTTCAATATTCAAAACAATTCTCCCACCATCCAAAAATTAAAATTGGACTAAAGGAGGTTATCAAGAGATTAAAACCAGATTTGGATGGACAAACAAAAGCTTTGAATGAGGTATAACAATAACTTGTGTTATTTTATAATATATATTGTATTTGTAATGTGTACATTAATAAAGTAAAGAGAACATTACATTACAATGTAGGTAAAATTATTTGTTGAAGGTCAAAGAAATTTGAAAATGCACTAACCGGAAAAGCAATAAATCAATATCTTCGGTACTCATTATATTTATTTCTTTTAAATAAAATTTTTTATTATTTTTTTTATTAAATATATATTGGTGCTAATATGTTTTTTTTAATAATAGCTTAATAGTGGAACAATTATGGTGATAAAGGTCCACATCTTCAAAGATTCTTTGTCAAAGTTTAAGCCAAACATGTTAATAATAAGGCATGAAAGAAATTAGAGCACATGGTCATTGATTCACACAAAGTTGTGCAATGATTGTGATGAAAAGTTGCATAGGATTAGTTTTATGTCTACTCTGATATGTGACTTTAAGTTAAGATTTATTAAAACGAAGCGATGAAGATTGTATAATCAATTGACTGAATCTATATTTTAATGATGATATATTAGATAAGTGGATGAGAAAGAAGAACATATTTTGTAATTTGATAATTTGATTGGTCGAATCAGTCTTTCCCTTTAAAGAAGGAGTAGAAGTAGCTCATGATGATGGTAGCACAAGGATTCTACGGGGTAAGTAAGGCGTGTTACCCAGCGATGTGCGCCCAAGAGGAAGATGCATTGGTTCTTCTCGTAAATGTAAAGCTCCTCAAATAATTTTTTCAAATTCTAATAGTGATGATGGTGGCGATAGAGTCAATAGAGGGGGTAGCAACATTGGTGGAGGCAGTGAAGATAGTGAAGACACTAGTGGGGACAATGGAACAAGTTGTGGCATTGGAGCAAACGGTTCTGTTGATAGTGGTTATGTTAATCAAGTTGATCATGACATGTCGTGGGCACAGGGAAATGAAGTTATTATGCCACGAGATGCGATCATGGATCTGAGGCGGACATATAGGAGCAGCGAAAGCACATGGAAAGGCGATTACATTTCGACGATGATGACTATTCTAGTGGGCATGATTACAGTCCAACTATAGCAGTTGATAAGCACTTCAATCATTGGCTCTAGGATCAATACCCCATTTAGGGAGTGGGAGGTGGTACCATAACTGGAAGTAGTGATAATTTTTTAATGCTTTAGTGGGTATGATTTTGATCAATATTCAACTACTAGAACATGAAGCTAGTGATTCTTATGGATATGATCAATCTTTTGTGCTGTTGATGAGTCACCTTATCGAGGTTTTAGATACTATCGGCATGGTGTTAGGCCTAAACAGCCTCAAAGTCATATTTTCCCTAATTATGGATCCTCCAAACCAATCATCTCGGCTTGACACATTCAAGTAATGAACAATTCTTTCAACCCACATTCTCATTATACAAATTATCGTCTGATTTGTATGCTCGTCGTAGTAGTACTAATGATGATGATGATGATTTTAGCAGGCCCCCTCGTCATTCTTGCAGTATTGATTGATGTATGATAACTTATTTTGTTAAAAAAGAATCACTATCATTTAGGACAAATAATTTCTTTTATTAGTGTATCATAAATATCTTTCCACTGAATCCTTCATTAACTATTTAAATAATGTTAAATACATAAAAAATTGTTTTATTAAATTTTTATCTTACTTAATTATATTTATTTTTCTAATAATTTTTAAATATTTTAATCATATTATTTTGCATATCGGCCGATACTTGACCAATACACCGCGACCGATACATCTTGGGACCATCCGAGTCGGTGACCAATACCGCGACTTTGAACCATGCTTCAACAAGCACACTCTATAGTTTTCTTCTTAATGAAAAATAAAAATAAAAATAGCATTAAGAAAAAGCAAAAAAACCAAATAGTTTGGTTTTTTCTATACAATCAAAAATTTAAAAAATTCAACAATAAGTCATGGAAAGTTAAAAAAAAAAAAAATACTAAACATTGAAAGCAAATTGCTTTGGGCAAAAGTCAAACAAAAAGAAAAAAAAATACAAACAAATATGACATCTAACAGTTACATTTAGGAGTGTGGGGAAACGGTGAAACGTCTAAATGAGATCCACATAATTGTAAATATTCTGGCTACTTAAGCTATTGGTGGTGGTAAAAAATATCCATCTAGATGAATGGATTGTCACTTAGGAAAAAATTCTGGTATTAAAGAAGTTTGTTTCAAAAAAATTTATGTCGAACACGAACACGTAGAAAGATAAAGAAATTAACCAATTTCCTTGCATTTTCTCCATGCACAATCTAGCAGTTCACTTAGCTTCTCATACTAGAAATAGCCTCCCTCAAGCTCTTGAAACCATTTAATACAAAGCCTAAGCTTTCTAATATAGTCCATCATTTAATCACATTTCTTCTACAAAACCAAGAACAAAAAAAAAGGCAAAAGCAAATAAGGAAACAATCCAAAAAAATTACTTGGCGTAACTTTTACTCAACTTTCGTTTGATTTACAACAAAACAGGAAACGATTACAGAAAATCACATTATAGATCTCATATTTTAAGGTGCTTTTTTCCCTCTACGGTCCCATAGCTAATGAATTCTAAAATCATTACCATAATGCTGAACCAACTCGTAAAAACTCAAACTTGTAAGATTTGAGTTTAATATGAATATAATACTTTTAACATAACATAGCCTTACAAAAATTATAAAAAAAAATAAAAAATCATCTCAAAGAATGTTGAAGAGTTTCTTGTCACATGTTGCAACTCTGTGAGCATTAATACTAGAGGTGAGGTAGGGCGTGCCTTCCCTCCATGGTCGAGCCACCAGCCAAGAGGTTTACGTGGAGTGGAGTTGGTTATTGCATCTCCCATCTCCATTCTGTCTCTTAGATTAATTTGGAACATCGACCGATTCTGAGGCGAGATGATGCTCTCGATATGGTCTCTCTGTGCAGCTGCTTCTTTGGATGAATGCGGATCCATGACCTCCATTACTAAGCTGCGGGAAGACATTTCTACATAGTCATGAGGTGAGACCATCTCTGAACGCCTCCTTGGTTGTGAGTCTTCACGTGAACATTTCAAGCCAGGAGTGTATTGTGTACATCTCCTTCGATGACCCAGCGCCTGCTAGCCCACTCCCATATGCACTTGATCAAATTGGAAAAAATGTTTCCAAGGCTGATCAGCAGTGTGTGTCCTGATCTAGGAAAATCATTATAGAATTAACGGACGCAACTATAAGGGGCGGGCCGATAAGTGCTCGGGAACATAGTCACTTCTAAAGTTCCCCGAAAAACATGAGACAGAGTTCATAAGGGAAACCATTTTCTGACGTGTCATGCCCCTAATTAAGTTATGCCTCTTGAATTTATTTTCTCCATTCATTCGCGGGACATATGCCCGCTAAAGTTACGAAAAACAACGGACAGAGTTCATAAGGAAGCCACGCTACCGGCACTTATATCTTATCATGCTTTAAACTAAGTTATGTCCCTCTGATTTATTTTACGAATCAGCAACTCTTGAGCAAAGAAGTGAACAAGAAAGAAAGATTCTAATCAAATTATTCATACACGGAGCAATGTACTGAGGATCCTTTTACCCTGTGGCACTTTGATTTGGGTGGTAGTAGTGTATTTAGAATCGTGGAATAATCTTTGCAAGACAAAATCAGGCATGGTGATCGGTGTGTGTCATTGAGAGAGGAAGGACATTCTTTATGTTGTAATTATGTGCTCTTGGGTCCCACTTAGTATTCTCAAATATATGTATAAATTATAAATTTATAATAAATATAATTTATTATATGAGCGGTTTTTTATAATAAATATAATTTATTATATGAGCGATTATTTATAATAAATTATAATTTATTATATGAGCGATTGTTATAATAAATAATTTAATATGTAAACGATTATTCCTTGATGTAATGGGTTTTAAGGTTTCTCTTTGAGTTTTTTTATACATTTTTTGAGAATAAGAACAAGAGAAAAGAAGAATTTTCTATTCTTTGGTTTCTCTAAGTGTTCTAAGATTGATTCCCTCATCGAGGGATTCATGTGCCCTTTGCATCCATTACCACCCGAGGATAGATCTGGAAGATCGGACGGTCTGGTGCGTCGTAGGTGGGCCCAGTGTAGATCGTTGGTTGCGTCTTTATTCTTTGTAGATACGACGGTATAGGTGATTCTTGGTTGGTAGGCGATCTAGAAGTCTAGTTGGCGGATCTGCCAAATCTGCATAGGTAATTTTATTTAATATTGAATTTTGAATCTGATTTGCATGTTTAATCATATTGCTAGATCCATGCTTCATTGTGTGTTTTCCTTCATGGGCTTAAGATCGCAAGTAAACAATAATGCCATCAGTGGTTGTGAAGATACTCTAATCTTGAAACAGCGTCAATAGCAATATTCAACACGGAGAAAGGTTGAGTCTTTGAGTTCATGATCGTAAATCTTCTTGTAGCATACGGATGGAGCCAACCCTCAAGCTTCCTTGTGCCATCAATTCAAACAAAGACCTTGAAATCATTTCCTTTGAAGTCCAAGCTTGAGCAAGCACTCCAATGTTTGATAAGATTCTGTGGCGAATTCTTCTGAAGCTTTGCACTCCGACATGGCTTTAGAGCTCCTTTTCTTGAAAGATTTAGCACCTTCACTTTGCTATGGCACAATACGTCTTGTTGAGTACTCCTTCATAGACCTGACCACTTAGTTACCAATTATGTTGGACTCAAAGAAGCCTCCTCAGGTAGCTTTGTGAAGATCAGTATGGACCTCAGCGATTGTTGTAAAGCTACGGAGAGGAAACATTAATATTCTTCCTTGATTTGCTTTTCAGTGGCCAGTTATGAAGAAAGATCTTGAGCATCTGACCTTAAACAACAATACGAGAAATCCTTTGGAATGACTATTTTGACCACACAAGATGCTTGTTTGTGGAGTAGGTGGGTCATATGGAAGGTGCCAAGCTCGGGATGCCTCCACATAATCCATGGATTCCTTGAAACCTGGTCTCATTTCCAAAGGCACCCAACATGAGCACACTTCTCCTTCAAGTTGATTGAATGACGGGTTCAAATAGGTTAAGAAAGGCTCCCAGATACTAAGGTCTTTGCTGAAAATTTGTTATGAGGAAGATACATATATTCTAGACCTCTTAAACTCTGCAGGACTCGGGAATTTTCTCCTTGAAAGTTGCCATCTAGTGAAGATCTTCCATCTGGCATTTACCTAAGGTTTGGAAGGCTACCGAATGTCTGTTGTGAGAAACATCAGGTTCTGACGTTTATCAAATTCCTAATTCGATGGCGTTGAACCCGGTCGAGAACATTGCCGCCAAGTTGAACACTAATACTCGGAGGAAATATCCATAAGTTCTTTAGGGATTGAGCGGGGTGAGTTGTTATTTGAAGATCACATCTATTAGGGTAAGGAGGCTAGAGTTGAAGAATTTCCCCCAAGTTGTTGTCATATAAATAGGAGGTAATTCAACGAGGTTAGGTTGCAGTGACAATGGTATGGTGCCCGAGGAGAGTTTGTTTCTTCCCAGGGCTAACATTTAGTGAAGATTTCCCACATGCGGTGAGAGATAGTACACCTTAAGTTTAGTTCTCTCAAGGCTCAAGAATGTGAGATTGACCAAGTTTTCAATTCGAGGAAGGAGATTATTTCCATAGATCATTTATTCGAAATCCAGGTTGATGCGAGTTGAAAGATTAGCTATAGATGAGTGACTAAAAAAAAGAGCTTTGACGGTGTCGTCAAGGACCAATATTTTAATTTTAGTGCGGAGTTTACTAAAGGGGTAATGAAATCTAAGTCATGATCACCTCTTTGTAGAACCCAATCTATTGCAGCTCGTGTTTATGATTTGAAGATTTACAAGCCTTCGGATCTTGTGGAGATGATCCGGTGAAAATGTTATCGGCCAAAAGTGGATATATAAGGGCTGAAACATTGGATAATGAACTACGGAATAGGACACATGAATTTGTTTTTAAAGCAAAAGAGACCGATTGAGATGAGGAAGGAAGACACTTGATATGCGGATGAATGCTCCCCTCGAGTTGGTTTGCCTGCGATGTCAATATAGTCTAAAGATGAAAGATTATAGAGGAAGAAAGTATTATGCAGAAGCTGGTTTATTTGTAACTTAATTGAATAAACTCACAGTTGATTCGACCAAGTTCACCGGGAATTCTACCTTCAAATGGTTATCCACAGAAAGTGTGATGAGGATGGCCAGTTCCTAATTGGTAGGATTTTCCACAATAAGGTTGTTAATAGACGAGGCGTCGTTTGCGGGAGTTGAGAGGGGCCAGGTTCTTGTGGGATTTTCCTATGGCTTGTTGTCGATCAGATTGAGGACCTTAGATTCAAATGTGACGATTGGTGGGAACTTCTCCCCAAGAAAGATTGTTGCTAGACGAGGACACATAAATGAAACAAACCACCAATGCGAGGTGGTATTTAGCCATGGGTTGTTATTTTGGAGGAAATTCTTGTTCTAAGAAATGTGGGGTTTCCAATATGTGGTGAAGGGACCCCACGAGTCCATCTGAGCTCAAATTTATAGCTACATTTCGATGGGCTGATCTTGACCAGGCTGCGAAACACCTATCGATGGCAAAAGTGGATCGATTCGTTCGATAACTCGGCGTCCAAGTGAGTCATGGTGATTCCATCTTTACATGCGATCAAAGCAGATCCATTGGTTTCGTTTTCTTGTGATAGGAAGCTGTGGTAGGACACCAAAGGTAGATACACAAGATGAGGATGGAGTGGATGAAAAGGACCTGTGCCTTCATATTCACAACAAGAAAACATGCATTTCTGTGAGAATTTAGGGATGAAATTAAGATCATTGGTTGTTTTCTTAAGATCGTACTTGTGACAACAAGTTGTTTTGGATGAAATCCAGATCCAGCCTCCTCTTTATGAAAAAATCACTCCCGGCATTCATCATTCAAGATCTTCATCTATTCAGTCTTGTTGGTAATTGGTAAGGACGTGAAATAATTAAATTATGGCTTTCGTGTAATTTGGGTTCATACTTTATGGGTCCATATAAATAAACCAATTAAGTGTTACTTGTTCTCTTTTCTATAAAACATAAGCTTGTAGATTAGGTTTGCTAGCTCTGGAAACTATCTTATCATGCATTATCACAAGGAAATTTGTTGAAATCAACATAGTAAGAGACATATGAAAAGTTGTATACTTCTCAATGAGGACTTCACACCAAAAGTTTGATTTTGACCTTGCGAAGTTGTATTCAACGGATAGAAGTATGGTGTCTCTCCCTTCTTTGCCACAGGAACATTGGGATACATTGCTCCAGAATTATTCTACAAAAACATTGGAGGTGTCTCCTACAAGGCTGATGTTTATAGTTTTGGAATGTTAATGGAGATGATGGTGGGAAGAAGAAGAATGTGAATGCAAATCTGAGCACTCAGTAAAATATATTTTCCACGTCATGGGTTTATGATAGATAGCACGAGGGATAACTTAGACTTGGGAGATGCCAGCACGACAAGAAACATTAGGAAAATGGTGATCATTGCACTATGGTGTATACAAATGAAGCCCATAGATCGTCCTTGATGAGCAAAGCCTTGAGATGTTAGAAGAGATTGAGTTGTTAAGAATGCCTCTAGCTGCTACAATACTCAGGAAATGACTAGTGAGAATCATATTAGGCAATCCAGTAAAGCGGCAACTACCTCGAAGCAATTCCATGGGTACAATTTCTCATTAAATTGAGTAGTGTAGCTTTCTCTAACCTACAAGTTATTTCCTATGATATTATATATTTTGTAATATAGAGGCACAGGTGTGGCCTATAACTCTTCTTTCAAGGTTCATATAATGTAATAATGTCTTGAGGCATTGGTATGATACCCTAGCAGCAAGCATATAATAAATATGTAACTAATAACCGTTATCTATGTCTTATATGATTTAAGTAGCCTTTGAATATGAATGCTAGTGATGCTCTAAGGCATGGTTCCATACTACTCTAATAATTATTATTAGTTTAATGAGCAACCATATGACTTTTAACACTGCAAAAATATATAACACAAAACAAAGTAAACTAACTTTTAAATAAGAAGAAAAAATAGAAATAATGAGAATAGAAGAAGGGACACATTTTTTTTTATGATAAGAGCATCTTGCAATGTTCATGAGCGAAAATGTATGTCGGAGAAAATTCTGATATTTCGGAGGAATTTGGATAAAAGGTGTTAGAGACTACCAAATACAATTATTCTAAAAGTGATCTTTCCCACTTTGTGTGCCAAAAATAGATTCAACAAACAATTAACCCAACAACAAAGCCGACTAAACACCCGATAAATCAACCATCGACCACGTATATGAATATATTATGCGAAGGCGACGGAGTTTTATCATTTCAGAAAGTGGAATTGTGAAGGAGAGCATAGATGCTTTCTCGGCTTTTCCTTTCAAGGTTTTTCTATTGGCTTGCTTTTCATCAACCTCATTTTATTCAAATTTGTGATACTTAGTTAAGGCATCTTGTCGACCTCGTCTTCGAATCAAAGGAAAATCCTTCTATTATCCCTACAGACCGTAGCCATTGCATGGAAAGGAGGAAAATGCATTCTACAAAGAAAAATACCAATTAATCGACAATCACTCTAGCGAATACTCAAAAAAAAGTAAATGCTAACCTTGACCATTGTTTGACCTTGTAAACATTAGGTGTGGTTTCAGGTGAAGAAAGTCATTCATCTGACTTCCACCCGATGGAGAAAATATACAATCAGTCGATAAACAAAATAAAACCATTACATTGCCATTTTCTCGAAGATGTTAAGAGCACATTTTCCAGTATTTCCAAAATTCAAAACTAGGTAGGAAGTGATTTCAAACCGCGAAAAAAAAACACTAAAGCGTGAGGAAACAGATTGTAGGATAAAATAAAGAATCCCCCAAAATAGTTACCTTATTTCTTTAAGATGTTAAAGGTGAGAACTACAAAAGATAAATAGGCAAATTATTGGAGCAAACCTTTGCCACATTCATAGTGACTGAAGAAGAAAATTATGTGTTAAATGGCGACAACCAAATTTAGCTACTAATTGAGCTCACAAAATTAGATGAGGGTTTGTGCTACATATTTGTACCAATATCAAATGTCCCGAGGCTAGTAATGAGAAAAGCGTCAAAATTAAAAAATAGACGCCACAATCTGGGAATGTCGGAAGGAACTATTGTTGTTTTATAAATGGTTCCTGCAAAAGAAACCAAAATTTAAAGGAACTAGATGAAGGCTACTAGTATTTAGAAATATGCAAACAAGCAACTATGCTGATGACGCAAACCAATGGAAATAAAGGCCAATTAAGCAAATCTTGCGTAACTTATAAATTTGGGAGCACGGCTAGTTCACCACTAGCTCTTGGTTTCCATATGAAACAGTGTGACGATATTTACTACCAAGGACAGGCTGAAATTATTTCCTTAGTTCTATTAGATATAAAGAGAGATTAAATTATAGATACGAATAGAAACCTTTGAAATGGACCAATCATCGGTAACAAAGAATCATGAGAGCATAAGACATAGAACATTGCCTTTTAAATCTAGAACATTTCATATTTACGGATGGGAGTCCATAATTACCATTCGCCCGACGGCACCCATATCCCGCTCAAATCTATAGATTCACCTTCACACTCGACAAGAGCACCTTGAAAATACAAAAAGAAAAAGAAGATTTACGACAACTTTCCCTAAATGTACTTTATTATCTGACGACATAATGCAATGCATATAGGGAATGGGAGGCGCCTGGTAGAGGTGGGGCTACGTTTAAGTTTCCTCGATAAGAATTGTGGGGGTTCAACTCAAAAAGAAACACTTATCACGGCATATAAGACTAAATGAGAGATGGATCACCTACTTAAGCTTCAGGGAAGCAGCCTTCTCAATGGAAAAACAAAAGATCTTTCTGTGGAAAAAAATGAAAGCCATTTTATAACACATCAAAAATTGATTGAATTATTAGAACCACGTACCAATCTCCAAACACAATAAATTCAAATTGACTTCACTCGGCCATAGAAATTACCAGTGCATGGCAGGATGGTGACAAAATTAAGTACAAGGTCCAATATTAGAATCACAAATTATTGAATGTGCTTTTTCCTAATAGATACCTGAATTTTTAATCATTTTAAACGAGACCTCCAGCCCCGGAAAGTCGATAGAGAACACAATTGATAAAAGCAAGGTTGAATAATTCAGTGATGGTATGCTTTAGTTGTGGATAATCTCATAGCCATTATAGCATATTTTATGAGGATGGCTGATAGCGTAACCACGAGAGATGATGTCATGAGTCACACCATGGCGACCAAAATCCATAAAATCGGGAACACAGAAGCACTTATGCCGGCTTTTTTGGGTGCAATGGCGGCAACGCACTCCTAACGTGCACTAACACGCGATCACTAAAATAACGCGTCTGAAAGAAAAATTTGGCTTAAAAATGGAGATATAATCATATTAAGCAGTCATGAACTTACCCGGGAATGCGGGTTAAGAGCATATTGTATATTCACATAGGTTTTAAACAAGCGATAAGCAAAGAAAATAACAAAGCGACAACATGGCTTCGTCATTATTTTGAGAATTCATCGAGAAAATCCATAATTTTTAGAATTCATTCTAGCAAAAATGCAACATTGATTATAATGCATTCTGAGGAAAGACAAGCGGAGTTCCACGATGATTTGGAGAGAAACTTATTGATTATTAAACTGCCTTCAGAATCTCTAACAAATTCATTTCGAAAAGTGATTTAAAAGAATTATTTATGCCATGGTGAGATAAAATATGCATCTACCTTTGATCGATGGACTTTGTCAGAGAGCACCAGAGGCAGTCCTGAGGAGGAGACCTACAAATTATGGACCAAATACTAGATGAAGAACCTTCCAACATATTGAAGCTTCTTACTTGAGGTTCATTATGCTTATCTAATGTTTCTTCCTCCAAAAGTTCCGTGCAATCATCATGCCCTATATTCATTGATATATCCACATGGAATACAATTTCAAAAATAAAAAAATAAAAATACATGAAGCGTGGAAAGGTTGTTTCTTGGTTGTATACTTCAACCCATGTCATTTTAGAAACATGGGATTGATCATTCTCGCCCCATTTTTTCAATCTTCTCTTTGTTTCACCAGTTGCTTTCGCTTTTTTAATGGATATGTGTTCCACTTTAACCCTTTTTTGGTGAGTTTTCCCTTTCAAGCCTCATTCAACAAGGGCTCTGACCATTCTCATTAATAATCAGATCCTTTTCGGTCTGCAGAACTTGAGTCGCTTGTACGCACGATGATTCTTCATGATGGGTGTAATCTTTCTCATGGAGCTATTATCCGACAAGTGCAAGACTCAGATCCGATGACAACATCCAATGAACATTTCCTTGCCTCGCAAACAAAGCAAATTCTTGAAATTAAAATCTATATAAAGGTGACAACAGACTAACAAGTTGCTTCAAAGAATTTTTAAAGCCTGTTAACAGATAGTTACTATATTTGATACAAAGAAACACTAGAAAACCCTAGGATCTTTCAATTCCGGTGATTGCTTATAGTAAATTAGAAGGTCAAACTCCAAGATAATCGTGAATAAGATAGCCCGAGTGCGTGAAGACAAAGGAGAGGTGAGCATCAAGGAGTTTAAATACTAAAATTTGATGACTCTTACTATGCTTCCTGAAAAGTAAGATCCATATCCATTTGGATAATCACACAAGTGTGCTATTAACTTAAATGTCACCATGACAAAAAGAAACAATCGTATAGTTGAAGGAACATTAATTAACAAATCAACATGATTTGAATAGGATGTTATTCAGATGATGTGATATTTAAATCAATGAGGTCATATTCAGATGCATAAGAGTTAATTTTAGAAATCTTTGGGCGTAACATATACAAACAACACCGCTTTCATCAAAATTAAGATGAGCCCACTAATGTTAAATACCTAAATACGCTTTCATTGCTTTATGGCATTTATAGCCATACTTATGAAAATTGAAGTTGAGCCTTTCTTAATATACAAGAGCATATTTTAAAAAAAAAAGTATATAAAACAAAAATTTCATCTGAGAATGAAATATACTGTAAATGCCCAAAGGAGCTTCGTGTGGTGGGGAGCAAATGGAGAGGAAGGAGTAGTGGTAGCTGCATGCAAGAGTGCCAGAGATGCATTTGGGCCGACCAAGATCGCCAGTTGGGAGTTTGCGATCCGACGACATGCCAACCAGCCCTTCTATCTCCAAAGATCTTCAAGAGAGCGGCCTCTAAGGCTTACACTATGCTTTTGACGACGGAACAAGAATTTTTACATGCAAGGCTTCTATGAGTAT
Organism: Tetrastigma voinierianum; assembly: GCA_016808115.1. Lineage (NCBI taxonomy): Eukaryota > Viridiplantae > Streptophyta > Magnoliopsida > Vitales > Vitaceae > Tetrastigma > Tetrastigma voinierianum. The sequence continues at coordinate 20,017 of JAEQBH010003370.1, forward strand.
GCCATCATCTTTGCCCCACCGCCTAAGGGTAACACATCTTTCTCCCCATTCTAACAGCTTCGTAAGTCACCACTTCCTTTGTACCATGGATTACAGGTCAATTTCATCCACATTCTTTCTTCGGGAATGTTTATGATGGTGAAAGGAAAAAGAAAGCCAAGTGATGAAACTCCATCCATTATTTCAAGGACGGAACGACGGAGAGATCTATGGATGGCTTCTCTTCAAACATCGTCTCACCCTTTCTTGAATATTAATCCTTCTAATTTTATTTATTTTGTTTCTATGAAAAACCGATTCTTTACAAGATAAAGTTACTTCAGAGCGGTGCTTGCTAAGAATTGGGGATTGTATCTGTATGAAGGAATGCAAGATGAAGAGAAATCTCTTTGAATTGATTCATGATCTATGGATGATCGGATGAATAGCTTCGGGGAGCCGCCTATTGAATTTGGCAAACAATCAAAATCAATAAACAAGATTCGATTATGGAATACCGCTCCCAAGTAAGAAAAGAGACTAGAGATGAATAAATTCACAACTCGTTATTCATGGTTTTTTATTGACTATGAAAAATGGCTAAGTCATTAGGGGTTGCTGATGAACTCAATGATTCATGGTATGTATCATAAAAGAATAAAGGGCATATGAATAACCTTTTTATTTCTCGGGTCTTTGTTTTCTTTTCGAACTCGAAATTTCTTTTCACTTTCTTTGGTGCCTTCGCTCCTGCAGTTTTGCCCTTTTTTCGTATACCCCCCTGTGAACCATCAACCACATATATGAATATATTATGCGAAGGCAGAGTTTTATCATTTTATGGAAGAAGACTGAATTAAAGGAGAGCATACAGATGCTTTCTCGGCTTTTCCTTTGGTTTTTCCATCGCTCGCTTTTCATCACCTCATTTTGACTGGGCGCTTGATCTAGTACTGGATTAAGGCATCTTGTCAGCCTCATCTTCCGAATCAAAGGAAAATCCTTCTATTATCCCTGCATACATGAAACCATTGCATGGAAAGGAGGGAAAATGCATTTCTACAAAGAAAAATACCAAATAATCCAACAATCACTCTAACTGAATACTCAAAAAAGAAAAAGAAAAAAAAGGAATGCTAACCTTCAACCATTGTTTCAGCCTCGTAAACATTAGATTGTGGTTTCAGCTGAATAAAGTCATTCATAACAGCTTCCACCTGATGGAGAAATATACAATCACAAGTCAATAAACAAAATAAAACCATTCATGCCATTTTCTCCAGAAGACGTTAAGTGCACATTTTCCCAGTATTTCCAAGCTGAAACTAGGTAAAAGAGACAGTTTCAAACATGAAAAAAAACACTAAACTGTGAGGAAACAGATTGTAGGATAAAATAAAGAATCCCCCAAAATAGTTACCTTATTTCCTTTAAGATATTAAAGGTGAGAACTCTAAAGATAAAAGAGCAAATCGTAGACAAACTTTATGCTTCTCGACCGCCCAAAGTCGACCAAGAAGAAAATTATGTGTTAAATGGCAAAGAACCAAATTGTTTTCTAATTGAATACAAAATTAGATCGTGGTTTGTGCTACATATTTGTGCCAATATCGTAATCCGAGGCCAGAATGAGAAAAACTGTCAAAATTAAAATATAGACTTACAATGCAGAATGTCCTGGAAGGAACTATTGTTGTTTTATAGATGGTTTCTGCAAAATCAACCAAAATTTAAAAGAACTAGATGAAGGGTACTAGTGTTTAGAAATATGCAAAGAAGCAACTATACTGATGAGGCAAACCAATGGAAATAAAGGCCAATTAAGCAAATCTTGAGTAACTTATAAATTTGGAAGCATTTAATTAGTTCATCACTAGCTCTTTTGGTTTCCATTTGAAACAAGCAGACAATATTTACTACCAGGACAAGTTGAACTATTTCATAGTTCTATTAGGATATAAAGAGATTAAATTATAGATCCGAATAGAAACACCAAATGGACCAATCATCAAGAACAAAGAATCATGAGATCATAAACATAGAACATTACCTTAAATCTAAGAACATTTCATGATTTCCGGATGGAGAGTATCCATAATTACCATTCGCCCGACAAAGACTCCATATCCCCGCTCAAATCTATAGATTCACCTTCACACTCAATAACAGCCTGCAAAAATACAAAAAAGAAAAAGAAGATAAACCAACAACTTTCCTAAATGTAATTTATTTATACAACAACATAATGCAATGCATATAGGGAATGGAGGGGCAAAGCACGTGTCAAGGTGGAAGCCGGATTAAGTTTCCTAAATAGAATTATTGAGGGTTCAACTCCAAAAGCTTAGCATACAAAAGATATAAGACTAAACGAGATTTGATCACCTACTAAAGCTCAGGGAAGTAAATTTCTCTAATGGAAAATGAAAGCTCTTTCTGTGGAAAAAATGAAAGCCCTTTTACAACACATCTAAAATTGATTGAATTATTAGAACCACGTACCAATCTCCAAACACCATAAATTCAAATTGACTTCACTCAGCCATAGAAAGTACCCACTCCATAGCTGGATGGTGACAAAATTAAGTACAAGGTCCAGCATATTAGAATCACAAATTATTGAATGCTTTCTCCTAATAGATGCACAAGTTTCTAATCGAGTTTTAAAATGCACTCCAACCCCGTAAGGTCCTGAGAACGTAACACAATTGATAAAGCAAGGCTGAATAATCGTTGATGGTATGCTTTCGCTGACGAATAGTCCTCATAGCCATTATGCGATATTTATGGGATAGGCTAATAGCGTAAATACGTAGGATGATGTCATGAGTCACCCCATGGCCAGCCAAAATCCATGAAATCAGGAACACAAGAAGCATAGCCAGACTTTTTTTGGGTGCAATGGCGAAAGCAACACTCCTTTCTTTGATGCATAACACACTGATAGCTAAAATAACGTGACTCAAAAAATTCGCTTAAAAATGGAGATATAATCATATTAAATTACCATGAACTTGCCAAGAATGCGTATAAGAGCATGTCAGATATTTACATAGGTTTTAAACAAGCAGTAAGCAATAAAATAACAAGGCAACAACATACCTAAATGCATTATTTTCATAATTCATCCCAAGAAAATCCATAATTTTTTGGGAATTATTCTAACAAAAATGCAATATTGATTATAATGCATTTACAAGGGGCAAGACAAGGCCCTCGATGATTTGGAGAGAGCTTTTGTCGTTGATTCCAATCGCAACTCGACCCTAACAAATTCATTGTAGAAGGTAGTTCAAAGAAATTGGTATGCCATGACCGAGATAAAAATATGCGTCTACCTTTGATCAATGGACTTTGTCAGAGAGCACCAGAGGCAAATTCCGAGGGAGGAGACCTACAAATTTCACCAGGTTGAATTAATGGACCAAAGACTAGATGAATAACCTTCCAACATATTGAAGCTTCTTACTTGAGGTTCATTATGCTTATCTAATGTTTCTTCCTCCAAAAGTTCTGTGCCATCATCATGCTCTATATTCATTGATATATCCACATGGAATAATTTCAAAAAATAAAACATAAAAATACATAGAGCAAAAGAAAGTGGAAAGGTTGTTTCATCGAATTGTTCAGACTTCAACCCATGTCATTTTAGGAACATGGGATTGATCATTCTAGCCCTTTTTTTTACCTTTCTCTTTTGTTTCACCATTTGCTTTCTTCTTTTTAATGGATATGTGATCCACTTTAACCCGTTTTTTTGGTGAATTTTCCTTTGAAGCCTCGTTCAACAAGGGCTCTTGACCATTCTCAGTAAGAACTACATCCTTTTCTTTGTCCAGAACTTGAGTCGTTTTACGCACAGATGATTCTTCATGATGGGTATAATCTTCTCTCATGGAGCTATTATCTGGACAAGACTCGGAATCTGATGACAACATCCGTAATTTAATGATTTTGTGCCTCGTTAAACAAAGGAAATTCTTGAAATTAAAATCTATAGAAAGGCGACAAATAGACTAACAAGTTGCTTCAAAGAATTTGCAAAGCCGCTAACGTGATAGTTACTATATTTGATACAACGAAACACTCTTTCAATTCCGGTGATTGCTTATAGTAAATTAGAAGGCCAACCAAGATAATCGTAACAGTATAGCCTGAGTGCAGCAAGACAAAGGAGAGGTGAGCATCAAGGAGTTTAAATACTAAAATTTGATGACTCTTACTATGCTTCCCCGGAAAAAGTGTATCCATATCCATTTGGATAATCACACAAGTGTGCTATTAATTTAAAATGTCAAGATGACAAGTTAAACAATCGATAGTCAAGTTAACATTAATTGTATCAAATGGCCTCATCAAGGGGATTTTTAGTTTTGATGTTATTCGAAGTGACAGAAACACACAACCTGGATCATGGTCCATGGATATCTTGACAAGACAAGTAGTTGATTTAGAAATCTCTTGGGCTTAACATTTACAAACAATGTACCGCTTCACGTAAAAATTAAGATGAGCCCACCACTAAGAATAACTAAATCCAGCTTTCACTAATTTAGGCATTTCATAGCCATATACTTAAGAAAATTGAAGAGCACTTTTACCATACTTATGCAAATCCAGTTCCACTGCTTTCTTACCATACAAGAGCATTTTTACACAAAAAAGATAAAACAAAACATAAGAAAATTTTTTTTTCTTTCTTCCAAAAAATGGAAGAGAAGAAAGATATCTATAGTCACTACTCACTTACTCGCTTGACTTCGTGTAATTAAATTATTATCCAAATTGGCTTCATTCAAAAGAAGTGATAACATAAGCTATTTTCAACTTAACCATTTCATAGCTCCAAAAAGAATATCAAAAAAAGAAAACAAACCTAGGGTATCATAATTGTTTTTTCCCTACCAAGTAGATACCAATAGGCATGGGTATTTGATTTTTTATTTTCGTTTTGTTTATTTAGAACTAATAAACAAATTGGATATATATATATATATATATATATTGATGAGTAAAAACAAATATATTCAATAAGAAAGAACCCAAAGGGGCCTACAGGTATACAGTGTTATACAAGAGAGACCCACAAAGGAGCAAAGAAAGAGAAAAGATGTGCAAAACAAAACCCACCAACCCACAAAAAGATTATACCCACCAAACCTCAACTACATCCCAGCCAAGTCAAGAAATCAACCAAGGATCTAGGCCTTTCAACAATGTATACATTTGACCAAGACCATAGATTACAAATAAAGGAAGTTTTCATTCTTTGAGCTGAGAAGTCTTTATTAATAAATAAATTGGATATTATTTTCCCAAACATGACTATTAAATGTTTTTTCACGAATATGAATACTTAGTTCAAGACTTCTTTGTTCTTTTACCATTTCATAAAAGCAAAAACGGGAAAAGAAAAGAATCCTGGTTAGGCACTAAGGAAAGACCTCTCATATTTAGGATTGCTTAGGAAGACTTGCAGATCAAGAGAGAATAATTGATAACTACATCACAAATTTAAGATTGAAAACAATTGTATGGTTGATATATAAGAGGGAGCCAAAGGCAATATTGAGGAGGAGATGAATTCATGAAACAATAGATAAACAATCATGCCGCAAAACTTCTTACATTAGGCTCCCCATCATATGGCTCTTCCACTGAAGCCTTCTCATGACCTTCATTCCCTGCATCACTTTCAAGGAACTTTTAGAGTGCAACCTAATTAGGTGTAGTATGACATTATCTGAATCAATGTCTTTCAACTGAATTCTCTAGCAAAAAACATAAAATTTCTGTACTGACCCCAAGATATACCTTTTTTTTTCTTGAGATTGTTTATTTTCTGCTTTTTTGTAGATTTGGGATCTTTTGCCTTCAGCCTTTTACTTGGGGACTTCACTTTTGGAGCTCCATTGAATGGAGAATCTACATCTTTACCCTCCCTTAAAGGGTTGTCTTCAGGAGGAGAGTCAGATCGGAAGATAATGTCAAAGCTGGATGAGTTGGTGCCTGTTCAACAAATTAAACTCTCTCAATGAGCATACAGACAAAATGATAGTAAACAACTATAAAGATAACAGATCAAGCAAAATCCACCAAAAATCAAAAAGCAAATACAAAACTATTTTTAATACTTTTTTTTCTTTTTTAGCCAATGAACCTTCCATGGCTAACCCCTAAAGACCATCCATGATGACAAATTATTCCTAAAGCAAGAAATGGTTTAACAATAATTTTTGGGTATATTATGGTGTGACAAGAAGCTAACCAGGTAAACTCTAAGAATGTTACAACTAATAAACTCAATGGTACCTAACAAAGAACTCCATGATGGATCCAAAACCATTTGTCTTCCTTTTATTGCAACTCATAAGAGGCATTGGAGCCAAGAATATGACTCCTAAATCATTCCTAAGACCTAATCCCACCTGCCTCCATAAACCTAAAGGGTCGAAAAATTGAAAAACCTGTGTTTGGCTCCTTAATCGAGAAACAACTCGAGGGTTCATTCACTGGCTGGAACCAGGGAGCTTGGATATGCAAGGATCACATCAAGATACACCTTATGTACATAAGTTACCTTCCCATAATGGTCTCTCTTAAATTTCCAAGCAACCATTAGAGACCCCAGAATAAAGACAAACCCCAAAAGTTCAAAAGCCTCGAAATCCCAAGGGTTAAACTGCAATAGAACTCGAACTCGTGAACAAAATATCAACACAATCATTTTCTTTAAACTCCTATATATAGACAAATTCCGCAGACTTCTTAGTCCGAGAGTGTCTTGATTATGGTAATACTCGGAAGGAATGCGTACCAATCGAGATTCCTCCTGAGCCGCCCATCTTGACTTTATGATGAAAATGTCGCATCCACCGATCAGTCCGGGTTTCAAAAACCGCCGACGTAACAAGTCCACCATCAGCGATCATCAAGTATTTGCATCAAAGAAATCTAAAAATCCAGAATAGTCAAAAGATTCAAGACAATGTAATCTCTATCAAGAACAAGTACGTAAAAATTTCGAGTAAATGTAACCCCCTAAGAAAAACCTATAAATTCTAAATCTATAGCGCAGTAATAAAGGCCTCGCAATCCGCTTCATCGTGCAGAAATTCAGTGTGGGGAGTCGCAACCAACCTACTGCATCATACCTGAGCTACCGAATGTTAGTTCAGATCATTAGAGAGACTACACCATTTCTTAGAAATCAAGGTAATTCTTCGCTGAGAAAAAAGCTTAAATCCGAAAATAAGGGTGCCAGAAAATGATATCAAACAACTTTGAGGTGAAGGATGTCTTCCATTGGAGGAACTCACCATCACAACAGAGAGATTCGTTAGGGAAACCCTAGTCCTGAGCATTGGCAATTTCACAGGCACAGTTGAAAAACTCCGTTGGAAATCTGAGAGATGGGTTACCCACCGACTAGAGCGGAGAATCCGGCGTAGAGAGACAACAGTTCTCTCATTTCATGGGTCGTCATTCACTCCATGGGCTTGACTCGTAATTACGGGCTTGCGGGCCCATGATATATATATATATACTTAAAAAAATATGTGAACTATTTTTCTTTTTACAGATAAAAACTTTATTTACAATGTAGTAAACTCTTTGAGTTGTTTTTTGAAAATTGAGTCAATTTCGCTATTTTTTTACTTACTATTTCAAAGTTTTATTTATTTTAACTCCATCAATATAAAAATAATCTAAGAATTTGTAAGTTTCTAAGTAATTTTATTTATATTATTTTAAAAATATTTCATTAGGACAACTAAATATAAGAAATGTTATAAATAATGGTAAGTAACCACTGAGTTCCATAACAGCCAATGACCATATAAATTTCAATCTGAATGATCATATGGATTATCATAATTCATATTATAATTATGAGAACCCTATAAATATGAGTTTTACTATGAATGAATTTTGAACAAAAAGAATTTTATCTTTTCAAATTCTCTCTCAATCTCTCATTTTCACTTCACAGTTTTTCTTTATTTTTATAATATGTTATTAACACGAACGTTCTTCAGAAGGCAATCTAAAAAGTTCGATAAGAAACCAAAAGTTTCAACTCATCTTACAAGCTCGGAAGATTAAACTCGCAAACCTAAGCAAGTAATCTTCCCATCTCCATCTCCAAATACTTCGTTAATTTCAATTTTAAAATTATATATGAGTCGGTCCGATGCTATGTTTTTCATGGCCAGAAGCAATGTTGAAAAGTATGGTGTTCAAAACATGTTATAAAAATATTCTATAACTAGAAGTTATGTAACTATTCAGCCTAAAGTTATATTATCAATTTCAGAAATATGAAGTTTTAAATTTTCACATCGCTTGAAGCTTAAAAAAAAAAAAATTATTTATTTTTTATATTGTTACTTATTTAAGATAATGTCTAATATTATCAAGCTCGAATTTCTACCCTTGACATCTCAGGTAAGAACTATGTATCTTGGATTTTAGATGCTGAAATCCACTTGGTTGCTATGAATCTTGGAAACATAATCAAAAGAAAATACGCATCCATGATCACAAGGCATTAATGTTTTTCGTCATCATATTAACAAAGGCCTGAAATTGGAATATCTTTGCGCTCAAGACTCATTGATCCTAAGGGACAATTTAAAAGAAATATATGATCATCAAAAAGACCTGTACTTTTGAGAGCTCTTTATGATCGCTTCATTTAGATTACAAGATTTTCAAATCACAAGGACTACAACTCAACCTTATTTAAAATTAGCTCTCAGCTAAAAATATGTGGAGAAAATATCACTGATGAGGATATTCTTGAAAAGACGTATAATACTTTTCATACCTCTAATATGTTCATGCAGCAGCAATATAGAGAATGTCATTTTACCAACATTTCAGTTCATCACATGTCTTCTTGTAGCTGAGTAAAACAATGAGCTTTTATTGCAGTTAATGTTATATCAATTTCTAATCATAGACGTGGTCGTGGGTGTGGATACTACTATGGCGAGGTCGTGGCCGTGGACGTGGTCGCCATAATCCGCTTGATGTTTTCCTTTGTTTTCGTATTTCATTATCATGCCACACTTAACACTTGACATAAATTTAGGTTATGTGATTAATGAATGAAAAAGAATACACGGATATCTAGAAATAACATGAGCTCAACACAAATTTATGAACTTAGGACCATCATATTTAAGGATCTTAACATCAAATTTAAGACGCCCAAATCAAGTTGAGAGAGTACGAGAAGGAAAGTGGTTAAGATCTGTTGTCCAAGAATGATTTAAAAAAACTAAAAATGTTTTTCTCTATTTTAAGAGGAATATGGTTTTGGTATACAAAAGAATCACTATGTACACCAAAGTTGTACAATTGATAAAACTCAATGAGGCTCATAAATTACAAAGATTGTTTCAAGGGAATAATTACATGCATACAATAAAGAAAAAATAATAATTATAGAAAAAAAAATAACTTTAAAAAAAAATGATATTTCACTACGTAATATTAAGTGAGTCCATTTTGTGACTTAAAATCTACACTGGTGGCTCCCATTTTCATTAATTGGGAGGTTCTATATATATATATATAGAGAGAGAGAGAGAGAACCATTCCTTTTAACCGAGTTAAACTTTACCCCTCTCTACTCATGTTTATAATAATATGCTTTGATATTTTGATAATCACAGAAAAAGTAATATATATGAAGATCTACATCATAGCGAACATCTTCGACAATTTCTCAAGCATACAAGAGTGTCCTATCATAGTAAATGGATGGTCTCTTAATTTTCATTTCCGAAGATAAATGCGTATTCATGATTTTCATTTACTCGCTCAAATAAAATGTCTGCCACAAAATCATGAAGAGTAATACCATAATGGAAGATGTCGCCTAGCACGAAAGCACTTCACAAAGCAAAACAAATCTCACCTAATCCCTTGAGGGTATTTTCACCATGGAATCAAAGATATTGTTTTCAACATGTGGTGAGAGGGACCCTACTAGTCCATAAGTGGGTAAACTTAATGCTATCACTTTATGGATGGATTAAGACTGATTCCATATTTGAATTTTCCATGCTTCCAAGACCCTTGTTTAACTAGAAATGCTTGGTTTACGAGCAATGACTAGGAATAAGAATATGAATATATATTTCTTTGTGAGTGTCAGGGACTCCACACAAAGATGCAAAGTCCGAGACGTGCTTGGTTGACGTCCACACACTAATTTTTAGTGTAGCTTGAATTTTGGGCGATAGATTGGGCTTGCTTGTGGAAAAGGATAAGATCTAGATATCATTCCACAAACAAGAAAACTAACTATCGAGTAGTGGCGGAGCCGTAAAAATATAGCTAGGAAAATTACAACATTTGCATGGTGTAATGGTTCCTCTATATAGCTTTTTCCTCGTATGTGCGTACACACACACACACACACACACACATATATATATATATATATATATATATATATATATATATATATATATATATATATATATATATCATCAAATTTTAAGCAATTTTTTCTACAATATATATATACCATTTTTTTTTCTATAATTTAATGATTTAAGTTCAAGTCATTTGTATGTAGAAATTTAAAATGCCCGTGGCCTTACGCAAAAGAAAGCGAGAGAGACTTGGCAGATGATGATGATGCGTGCCCCACATTAATTATGAAAAGTCAAAGTCTTTGAACCCATTATGCAAGTTGAACCCAGTCTTCATGGTCGACGATGTACATAAAGTCAAGTCATCTTATTGAATTGTGAAATAAACCAAAGAAGAGTACTAACTGTTTTCAGATAGCTAAGAAAATGAACGTAATGTTCATTTCATAGCTCTAATCTATAAATGTTTGCTGGAAACGTTGGAGGGTTTTTGAAATTAATTAATCCAGTGGAGTAAGAAGGCTTTTGTACTTTGTGAATCATGCAATAATTGTGATAAGAATCGGAGAAGAAAACAAAAAAGAATACAATACGTATTTTATGTGGTTCGAAGTGTGCCTACATTCATGGGAGGGTATTTATAATAATTTTGATATGACTCAAATTATAAAAATAATTCTTTATACCCTCTAAATATACAAGCATCATACCATACCCTAAATACACCTAAATTAGTCAGATCTTAGCCTATATGATCCAAACATCATAAAGCTCTTGTAACCTCTTAAGAAATCTAATGGCTACGCATCGTCTTCCCTACGAAACACACACATATTAGACACTTATTAATTGTACTAAGCATAATTAATCATATTATAATTTTAATGTTATGTAATTGCATGTTAATTATGAGCCATTTATGATGATTTAATATTAACTAGTTATGAGCTCATAGTTCTATCTTCCTTACTTTGGTAGCTCCCATTTGACAAAAACTCACTGCTCCTCAGGTTTCTTTTCATATATATGAGTACAAAAGCCTTAAAATTTTACAAGGGTTCGTAGAAACACACTTTAGAGAGAAGGAAAGAACTATCTTCAATCCTATCTTTTATTTGATCTCATCGCTGCAAATTTGGAAGACAAATAATCCACCACACTGATCTATCCATGTATGTTTTCTATCTAGTACAAATTGATATGCTTCATTGGTGCCATTTGGAGAGTCCCCATAATAGTCAACTTTTTGAAATCAAAGAGCACTCATTTTCATATACTTAAGACTTTTCTAGGCTATTTTTCCATGGAGAATAAGAAATTAGCAAAGGAATTAGTCAATCTTTTCTATCCTTGCTATATCAATTACCCCACCATTTTTAATTTTTCTTGTTGCTACCTTCCTTAAAGGTTCTTCTCAACAACTACACCCATCTTTTCATGGAAACCAAGATTCTTTGGTTTTTTTTATTAGCTGATTCTACACGCTATTACTCATAAACTTTATGGAAAAAGTTTCTAAAAGATTTTTCTTAGAAAATAAGATATTAGCAAAGAATTAGTCAAGCTTTTCTATCTTGGATAAAGTAGAAAGAAGAAGGGATATTTCCTTCACAATTCTAGCGAGACTGGCCTTGGTTTATCTGATTGAAAAGGTGCATTGGCAAATATCCTCAAATAACCAGAAAAATTATCGCCTTTCTATAAATTTTCAACATATGCAATGATTAAATTTTTTAAATTTAGTTTTTTGGTTTTATCTTACTTGACTAGCAAATAAGAATAGCAATTCATCTTGATTGTAAAGGTGTTTGGTAGCCTTTTCAAGTTGCGAGGAACATTCAATTTTTGAAGTTGTTTAGTTTGCACTTTATCATGGGAAAAAAGTTAAATTTTATTGAAGTGTGTCCCACATTAATTATGAAAAGCCAAAGTCTTTGAACCCATTATGGAAGTTGAACCCAGTCTTCACAGTTGATGCATATACATAAAGTCAAGTCATCTTATTGAATTGTGAAATAAACTAGCAAGAGTACTAATCACTTTTGCATTAAATAAGAAATGAACATAATAAGCTCATTTCATAGCTCTAATCTATATATATTTTCTAGAAACGTAGGAGGGCTTCTGAAATTAATTAATTCAATGGAGTATGAAGGCTTTTGTTGTGAATTGTGCAACAATGGTGATAAGAATCGAAGAAGAAAAATAAGAAAAATACACAGATTTTACGTGGTTCGACAGTGTGCCTACATCCATGAGAACAACAATTTGAACTTTTCACTATATCTCCAAATAGGGTTATATCAGAGGGTATTTATAATAACTTTGAATATGACCAAATTATAAAAATACCCTTATATCCTAAATATACAGTACCGTACCATACCCTAAATTAACTGTATCTTAGGTTGTATGATACTAGCAAAGAATTAGTCAAGATTTTCTATCTTAGATAAAGTAGACAAAAAAAAAAAGAAAAGGATTCCTTCAATAATTCCAGCAAGACTGGCCTTCATTTTGTTTTCCTTGACTAACCAAAAACTATATTAATTTATCTTGATTGTAAAAGTGCATTGGCAACTTCCTCAAATAACCAGGAAAAATTATCATCTTCTTATAAATTTTCAACATATGCAATGATTAAATTTTTTAAATTAAGTTTTTTGGTTTTATCTTGCTTGATCAGCAAATAAGAATAGGAATTCATCTTCAAGCAAAGAGCACCAATAAAAAAAAAAATTTAATTATCATGTTTGTGAAAGTTATTTCTATTATTTTTTCATATAAACTTGATAGAGAAGTTCATGGATTCCTTTCTTTTATCTCATCCAAATTCATTGATATTTCCAAAGGCAAAGAAATCATGTTCTTAAAAGTGCAAGGACAAATCTACTTTTTAGTATCATTATTGTCAAAATGATACATGCATCAATTTCTTTCCTTATTATTGGACCCATAGGGATAAACACGATAAACTAGTAAAGCTTAATTGAGAGACTAAAGGCCAATCACCATTCGTCGTCATAATCAATATCAGTGAAGTACGAAAAGGATTCACAATACAATGACTAAGAGATTTATGTGGTGATGACAATATATATTCCTAAAAAGAATTGATTGGTATCAAATATTCCATGGAAAAAGTTGTGTAGTTCAAAATTCGTAAAATCAACTATATAATAAATCAACTTGGTGGATTTAATGCTAGTCAAGCAAGACATCCAAAAAAAAAAATTTAATTATCATGTTTGTGAAAGTTATTTCCTCTATTATTTTTTCATACAAATCCTTGATAGAGAAGTTCATGGATTCCTCCTTTTATCTCATCCAACTCATTGGATATTTCCAAAGGCAAAGAAATCATGTTCTTAAAAGTGCAAGGACAAATTCCTACTTAGATTAATATTGTCAAAATGATATGCATCAATTTCTTTCCTTATTATTGGACCCATAGGACAAACACGATAAACTAGTCAAGCTAATTTAGAGACTAAAGGCCAATCACCATTGAAATTGGAGTCATAATCAATATTTAAAAAGTATGATAAGATTCACAATAAATGACTAAGATATTTCATGCAGATGACAATATTTAATCCTAAAATAATTGATTAGTATAAAATATTCCATGGAAAAAGTTGTGCAGTTCAAAATTTCAGAAAAATCAACTATATAATAAACTAGCTTGGTGGATTTAATGCTAGTCAAGCAAGACACCAAAAAAAAAAAAAAAAATAATTATCATGTTTGTGAAAGTTATTTCCTCTATTTATGTTTTCGCATACAAATCCTTATAGAAGTTTATGGATTCTTCATTTATCTCATTGGACTATTTCAAAGGCAAAAGAAATCATGTTCTTAAAAGTGTAAGGACAAATCTCCTTTTTAGTATCAAGAAAATTAAATGATGCCCCATATATAAATATAATGGACCTTGTATATAATGGACCACACAAATTGAAAGTAGACCCATACTCGAACCACACAATGAATGTATCATAGTGAGAAAATGATCACACTTATACAATGACTATATAGTTGTTTGGATCACACAAATTAAAAAAAGATCATATATATAATGGACCATGAAAATTATGAAAAATAGAGAAAGTGGCCATGTATATACAATGGATTAGATGGTCTATGATCATTAGTGAGAAAAAATATGTTACAAAAATTTTTACTCTTTGAAATTATTGAGTGATGATAGATACTTGTGAAGAGGATTTAAAATTTTAAAAGTTTTAAAAATATATAAGAAAATAGACACATTGCAATACAGGTCACATGATTAAACAATGTAGTTATGTCCGCCATTGAGCTAGAAAACCTTATAATAACAAACCACCAACCCTCAAAAAGGAACTAATCTAAGTAATTTACAAACTTTACTAGAAGAACTCGTTGGTGCAAAGAAAGAAGCAATTAACTTGTGAGGCACAATTTATTAGATTTAGTAAAGGTTGGTCTTCAAAAGTAGGTTCTTTTATTGAATTATAGCAATAAGTAAAAACATAACATTACTACAATTTATTACAACATGATTATAAGTTAAGTAAATGGTCGTAATAGGCAAATTCTTATTCTTTTTCTGGTATGGCCATTAACTCATTTGAATGGATGCTTTGCGTCGTCTAACACTTGATATTGTAGCATGTTCACTTAAGCAAAAGGATTTGGAGGTATAATTGTGAAAGCGGAAAATCAGGAATTTTCGAAAAAAGGGTAAGCGGTAATTTCAGTTGAAAACCGAAAATTCTCTAGATCTCGGATGACGAAACGGACTGCGCCGTTGAATTCGTCTCGCGAAATCTAGTGACTCAGAAAAGTTTCGTTGAATTCTGAGAAAAACAGAATATTTTACGATTTTCTGGGTGATAAGTAAGATTAGTGACTTTAGGGACGAGATTTTACGAAATTTGATCGAGAAATAGTTTGGGCTAAGTTCATTTTAAAATAAAGTGAGCGAAAATAAAAATATTTTCGGGATAGAAACGGACCCGAATAAAACAATATAAACCATGTATCCAAAATAATAATAATAATAATAATAATAATAATAATAATAATAATAATAATAATAATAATAATAAATGATAAAAGGAAAAAAAAAACAAAGAAAGTCGAAAAATGACGGAGAGAGGGCGTGTGAGAGAGATTTTATTTTTATTTTTCTTTTTTTTTGTTTCTTTTTCAGATTTATGGAAATTAGATTGTAGGTTTTCATCGGGGCTGAAGGCAAAGTTGATCCACGCGGTGAAATTTCTGGCGGTGGAGTAAAATCTTGGAGTTCGTCAACTCCACGAGGTAGAATTTCACACTTGTGTTATTTCTAACCTAAAGGTCATTTAATGGCTTGGGGTTTTCTTAGAGGCCATGAGAGGTCGTAAATTTCAGTCCCAAAATTTTTTGACCTAGTGTAGGAATTTTAGGAATTTTCAGGACTGTTTTCAGACAATTTGGGCTGAATTTCGGGACTGTTTTCTCACAGTTTGGGCTGAATTTTCGGAATTGTTTGCGGAAAGTCCGGACAGGATTTTCGGGTAGTCTTGAACTGTATTGAGGTTTGGTTTTGATCCCGGGACTAATGTCTTTGGGTTTTGTGGTGTGTTTTGGTATCCTAATAATTCAGTGATGAACCAGGAAGGGACCAAGAGGTGCCCTATTTTATGTGGGTCCGGGATTTTGGCCATTTTGTATGTTATTGTTGGAAAAATGAATAGCATATTGTTTGTGTGTGTTGTTAGTATATGCATCTTAAATATATTAACATGAATTGTTGTGAAATGGCATATTGCATTTCATATGCAGCAGGGCACCTTAAAACCGTGAGTGTGAGTGCATGACACTATTTTTCGGGTGACTCATAATTGATTATCGGGTATGTCTACAAAGAATAGAAAATTTGAGGGATGTCAAAACAAATTTGTCGGAAAATTGTTTGAAGAATTATGTTAGGAAATTGTCCAACAATTCACGTCGGAGAGGCCCATGAATTGTTTGAGGTTATCCAACAAATTCACCTCAGAAGGATTATCAGCGTATTTATAGGAGGGTTGCCCTGGAAATAAAACAAATATTTTTGTTTGGAAATGATTTTCATACATGGCATAAGCATGTGTGGGGGAGTTGGTGAGGACTCGAGACATGAGATTAGGCATGTAGACATTCGAGTTGGGACATATATGTTTTACTTGAATGTGTGTGTTTGTCATTGCATGTGTACTTAGGTAAGGAGTAACCCTTGTAGGAATAATTTTTTACTGGGCATTGCTCACCCCATCGTGGGACCCCCTTTCAGGTACGGTCTAGTGCAGATGGCTGACCAACATATGGGATGAGAGCCGAATATAATTCATGTATACCTTTTAGTCGTATAAAATAGTACGGTAAAAATTATTTAATATTCTGAATATGACAAATTATAAAAAATACTCTTATATCCTAAATATACGATCTTAGTACCATACCTAAATTAAGCGTATCTTGACTATATGATACTAGCAAGAATTAGTCAAGATTTTCTATCTTAGATAAAGTAGACAAAAAAAAGAATTCCTTCAATAATTCAGTGAGGCCCGGCCTTCATTTGTTTTCCTTGACTAACCAAAAATATATTAATTTATCTTGATTGTAAAAAAGTGCATTGGCAACTCCCTCAAATAACCAAGAAAAATTATCATCTTCTTATAAATTTTCAACATATGCAATGATTAAATTTTATAAATTAAGTTTTTGGTTTTATCTTGCTTGACTAGCAAATAAGAATAGCAATTCATCTTCAGGCTAGACATCCAAAAAAAAAAAAAAAAAAAACAAAAAAAATTTAATTATCATGTTTGTGAAAGTTATTTCCTCTATTATTTTTTCATACAAATCCTTGATAGAGAAGTTCATGGATTCCTCCTTTTATCTCATCCAGCTCATTGGATATTTCTAAAGGCAAAGAAATCATGTTCTTAAAAGTGCAGGACAAAATCACTTTTTAAAGTATTATCATTATTGTCAAATGATACATGCATCAATTTCTTTCCTTATTGGACCCATAGGGACAAACCACGATAACAATAGCTTAATTGAGAGACTAAGGCCAATCACCATTCGTCGTCATAATCAATATTTAAAAAGTATGATAAGATTCACAATACAATGACTAAGACGTATTTCATGCGAGATGACAATATATATTCCTAAAAGAATTGATTGGTATCAAATATTCATGGAAAAGTTGTTTAGTTCAAAAATTCAGAAAAAATCAACTATAATAAACTAACTTGGTGGATTTAATGCTAGTCAAGCAAGACATCCAAAAAAAAAAAACAAAAATTTAATTATCTCATGTTTGTGAAAGTTATTTCCTCTATTATGTTTCATACAAATCCCTTATAGAAGTTCCATGGATTCTTGTTTATCTCATTGGATATTTCAAAGGCAAAGAATTCATGTTCTTAAAAGTGTAAGACAATCTACTTTAGTATCAAGAAAATTAAATGATGAGAACCCCCATATATAAATATAATGGACCCTGTATATAATGGACCACACAAATTGAAAGTAGACCCATACACAACCACACAAATTTGAACTTTTCACTATATCTTCAAATAGGGTTATATCGGAGGGTATTTATAATAACTCTGAATATGACCAAATTATAAAAATACCCTTATATCCTAAATATACAGTACCGTACCATACCCTAAATTAACTGTATCTTAGGCTATATGATACTAGCAAATAATTAGTCAAGATTTTCTATCTTAGATAAAGTAGACAAAAAAAAAAAAAGAAAAGGATTCCTTCAATAATTCCAGCGAGACTGGACTTCATTTTGTTTTCCTTGACTAACCAAAACTATATTAATTTATCTTGATTGTAAAAAGTGCATTGGCAACTTCCTCAAATAACCAGGAAAATTATCATCTTCTTATAAAATTTTCAACATATGCAATGATTAAATTTTTTAAATTAAGTTTTGGTTTTATCTTCCCCTTGACTAGCAAATAAAACTCAGCAATTCATCTTCAAGCAAGACAACCAATAAAAAAAAAATTAATTATCATGTTTGTGAAAGTTATTTCCTCTATTATTTTTTCATAAAAAATCCTTGATAGAGAAGTTCATGGATTCCTCCTTTTATCTCATCCAGCTAATTGGATATTTCCAAAGGCAAAGAAATCATGTTCTTAAGTCGCAAAGGACAAATCTCCTTTTAGTATCATTATTAATTTATCTTGATTGTAAAGGGTGCATTAATGACATCCTCAAATAACCAGGAAAAATTATCATCTTCCTATAAATTTTCAACATATGCAATGATTAAATTTTTTAAATTAAGTTTTTTGGTTTTATCCTTCTTGACTAGCAAATAAAAATAGCAATTCATCTTCAAGCAAGACAACAAAAAAAAAATAACAATAATAACTTAATTATCATGTTTGTGAAAGTTATTTCCTCTATTATCATTTTCATCTGAATCTGATGAAGAATTTCATGGATTCTTCCTTTTATCTCATCTAGCTCATTGGATATTTCCAAAGGCAAAGAAATCATGTTCTTAAAAGTGCAAGGACAAATCTCCTTTTTAATATCAAGAAAATTAAACGATGAGGACCTCCATATATAATATAGTGGATCCTGTATATAACGGACCACACAAATTGAAAGTAGACCCATACACGAACCACACAATGAATGTATCATAGTGAGAAAATGTATCATAGTTGTTTAGACCACACAAATTAAAAAAAGATCCTATATATAATGGACCATGAAAAGTGAAACATAGAGAGAAATTGGCCATGTATACAATGAATTGATGGTCTATGATCATTAGTGAGAAAAAATATGTTACAAAAATTTATAATTTTAAAATTTTGCGCGGTGATAGAAATTTTTAATGAAATATAGTGATGATCGATACTTGTGGAGAGGATTTAAAATTTTAAAAATATATAAGAAAATAGACACATTGCAATACAAGGTCACATGATTCAACAATGTAGTTATGTCCACCATTGAGCTAGAAAACCTTATAATAACAAACCACAACCCAAAAGAACTAATCTAAGTAATTCACAAACTTTACTAGAAAAACCCAAGCTAGTACAAAGAAATAAACAATTAACTTATAGAGCACAATTTGTCAGATTGCTTAAGGTTGGTCTTCAAAAGTAGGTTCTTTTATTGAACTATAGCAATAAATAAAAATATAACATTACTGTGCAAGTTAAGTAAAAAGTCGTAATAGGAAAATTCTTATTCTTTTTCTAGTATGATCATCAACTTTGGTTGGATGGATGCTTTGCGTCATCTAACACTTGATATTGTATGTTTCATAGATGCAAAAGGATTTGGAGGTATAATTAAATTGTCTTCTTCTCCTTCCAAAATCCCAATCACATTTTTTATGGAAGGGCGATCTATCAAATACCATTGAATACACAAAGCCTATGATGCTTAATTTCTTTGCTATTTTAATATAATTTTCTTCTCAATTCGAATGCGTACCTCTTGCTCTTGATCCAAATGATTATAAAGCCACTGCAGGAAATATACTTCCTCTTGTTTTATACTCTAACATCAATATTCTTTCTTCCCCAACTATTTCAATTAACATACAAAACTATAAACATCTAACACATTTCTAAAATTTCTAGATAACATTTATGGTGCGATGTAGCCCATGGTCCCTCTTGTTGTTGTCATAGATACCGATGGGGGAGGGTTGAGTCCAGAAATGCGGACAGTTTACTACATTATCTTAAAAGTGATTAGCTTTAAAAAAAAAAAAAAACTCTACATGTAGACATGGAAAGAAAAGATATCGATCTGGCCAAAAATGATCTCTCATGAGTCAGTTGCTACCTCATAACTAAAATAATGCATGTATCAATTTCTTTCCTCACTGGAACTATAGGACAAGTATGTTGAACTAATTCAGTTTAGGAGGCTGAATCCTGGGGGTCTTTTTTTTTCTTTTTTTTTTGTCACTGTACAAATAAATCTCTGTCTCGTGCGGAAGAGCTTTATGTCGTGATCAGCTCTGTCGCAGCCCTGACCTCTTGTCGTGACCGTCTCGGTCATGGCAAGAAAACCTCTGTCTAACATTATTCTGTGAGAAACAAAGAAACAACATCCACGGCATAAAATTACTATGTCGCGTCAAGCAACTGCCTACACCTGAGAACCATGTTGCGACACAGGGAACACCTGTCGTGACACGAGGACAAAACTTCCCCATATTAGGAAAACCCACAATAGCGACCTAAAACTTACTCAGCATGCTTCTAGGCCCTTCCTGCACCTCCAATACTCTACCAAATGCAGTAAAATCAATACTATTGCCTCTATATATATTATGCAGGCAATAAAAATATGAAGAAAACTTTCCAACACTATCTTGAATAAATCGAAAATAGTTTTTATTACTAAACTTCTTCTTCTTTACATATCTGGCCCGGATATTCTATCCGAACATTCTGAGAACTAGAAAATAAGCGGGATATGGCCTTCTTCTTCACCACTATGGTCTCAGGATGTGTTCCA
Source organism: Tetrastigma voinierianum (assembly GCA_016808115.1). Lineage (NCBI taxonomy): Eukaryota > Viridiplantae > Streptophyta > Magnoliopsida > Vitales > Vitaceae > Tetrastigma > Tetrastigma voinierianum. The sequence goes on from JAEQBH010003370.1 coordinate 40,938, forward strand.
TCACACGAAGTACCTCTAGTACACGAGAAATATTTTCCCACAGTAGGATGAGCAATGCCCGATGGGGAATTCTCTGAGGGCTACTCCCCGCTATAAGTGCATGCAATGTGAACTCACACACACATTAGTAAAAATTTGCACATTCTACTCGAATGTCACGCATGCCATGGATGACAATCGACTCACCTATCCATGTCCGAGTCTTCACCGACTCCCTCACACATGCAAATGTCAAGTGTGAAAACCTGTCATTAGTGTTTCGTCGGATTTTGGGTTTACACGCAAGACGCCCGCGACGCCTTTCGACATTTTTATGGTCTTTCACATGGTGATTATGTCTAACCTGAAGATGAATTAGGCCTTTCACCCCAGGGTGGGATCTACCCCGACTTGCTCCTCGACACACGTATTTTTCCTTTTCATGCTATGCAAGCCCAGCGAGACTCATTTTTGGATGTTGTCCATTACGAGCTCACCGCCCCGTTCAAAGAATGGTGAATGACCACTACCACTGCACACACACTGATACTATCTTGTGCATATGAAATCCGAGGAATGTCATTTCAAAACCTTTAAATTCATATTTATCATATGATAAAACTATGCGACATTAATAGATCATGGATGATGCTATTTTCTATGTCTTATAATTTACATTCATCGCTATAATCCATGCTAATACATCAAATAGGCATATATCAACATGATTTTTTTACACAACTAGCATGTTATTCACGCTGCAATGACACTTTTGCAACCTTGGCCTTCAAGTTCTTATCAAATCTCACAAACAATTTTTGCATAATCTAGTCCATATTCGACAAAGACATGCCACGCCCCAAAACATCACACCCTAATTTCAATATTTTCTACAAACATCTTATTTGTTCCAAAACGATGGTTCCGATGCAAATCTTAGAAGCGGTCCTTAACTCGCAATGGTTTGATCTAAACTGTTGGCCTGAGCGTAACCATCGTTAGGACTATGCCTCGCGGCGTGAATGACCCTTGACCAAGAATAACCAAGGTAGGAGAACCACTACACTCTGGGTTTGTCGAAAACTCCTGATCTTGGTATCTACCGACACTCTCATTGCGTGAAGATGAACTTTGTCTTTTACTCAGGTGGTTTTTGGCCAGTCGCTTTGTCGGAGATCTAGGAAATAACTGCGCCGAGTGCTCCTTCCTTTCCTCTACTCTTTTTCTATTTTTTTCATTTTCCTCTCTTTCCCCCTTTTTAGCTGCATCAGTTTCTTATCCCTTCTTCATCTTTCTTTTGGGGGTGTGACACATGAAACCCCATATGTCCCCTTTTGCTTTACTTGCTTTAGGTGTAAATTATCATCCACCTAAACTACTCCCACTTGATCTTTTCAAGACCACATGGCCTCACCATGTGGCATTTTCCATGTCCCTATTTTAAGGTGTGATGTCATGTGTGACGTGCCCTGCGATAAAATTTACCCACTTCCCCTTTCATCACCTTGAATTACATGAAATTAAAAGCATCTGTGGATCCAATGAGAATTTATTTAACGTACTAAGACTTCATGGGACGAACTCGATGGTGAAGTCCATTTCATCATCAGAGATCTGAAAAATTCAGAGTTTTAACACGTACTATAGTAGTAATTCTAGTTTTGCCTTTTTTTCAAAATTGCATTTCCGAGTTTTATAGAATGCCAATGTCTATTTATTAAAATGATATATCGCATCAATTTCTTTCCCTTATTGGACCCACACAAGGACAAGTACGTTAAACTAGTCAAGCTTAATTGAGAGACTAAGGCCCGATCACCATTCGTTGTCATAATCAATATTTAAAAGGTATGATGAGATTTCATAATACAATGACTAAGATAGTTCATGCAGATGACGATATCTATTTCTATAAGAATTTATTGGTTTCAAATATTCCATGGAAAAAGGATTGTGTAGTTTAAAGAAGTGTGGAAAAATCAACTATATAATAAACTAGCTTGGTGGATTTATCTAGTCAAACAAGATAGCCAAAAAAAAAAAAAATAATAATAATTATCATGTTTGTAGAAGTTATTTCCTCTATTATGTTTTCATACCAAATCCTTGATAGAGTTAATGGATTCTTCCTTTTATCTCATCCGACTCATTGGATATTTCCAAGGCAAAAGAATCTAATGTTTAAAGTGCGAGGACAAATCGCCTTTGTTGTCAAGAAAATTAACCCCCCAATAGGGTGATTGGACCACACAGGTGAAAAATCTCCTTTTAGTGAGAAAATTTAACGACGAGGATTACTTATATATAATACGATGGATACGGCATATAATGTACCACACAAATTAGAAATGAGAACCCATACGAACCACGTGAATGTATCATAGTGAGAAAATGATCATATACAATGACTATATAGTTGTTTGGATCACTGGAATTTAAAAAAGGATCCACGTATAATGGACCATGAAAAGTGAAACATGAGAAATTATTTAGTGTATATACAATGGATTAGATACATAGTATTGAAAGGTGAGAAAATATATTACAAAAATTTTTACTCTTTGAAATTATTAGTGATGATAGATACTTGTGGAAGGATTTAAAATTTTAAAAGTTTAAAAATATATAGAAAAATCAACACATTGCAATACAGGTCACATGATTCAACAATATGAATTATGTCCACCATTGAAATTTAGAAAAAACCTTATAATAACAATATAACACACTCAGAGGCAAATCTAAGTAATTAATTACAAACTTTACTAGAAGAACTAAGTTAGTGCAAGAAAGAAACAATTAACTTGTGAGGCTGGTATGCAGATTTTAACTTAAGGTTGGTCTTCAAGAAATGGGTTCTTTTATTGAACTTCTCTTAATAAGTAAAAAAAACATAACATTACTACAATTTATTCTGACATGATTCTGAAGTTAAGCCAATGGTCGTAATAGGCCACCCAAATTCTTATTCTTTTTCTGGTATGGCCATTAACTCTTGTTTTTGAATGATTGCTTTCGCGTGCGTCTAACACTTGATATTGTATGTTCCATAGAAGCAAAGTTGGAGGCATAATTAAATTGTCTTCTTCTCCTTCGACATCGATCACATTTTTCATGGAAGGGCGATCTATCGGATACCATTGAATACCCGATACATGATGCTTAATTTCTTTGCTGCTTTTAACTATCATTTAGATATCAATTCGAATCACACGTGCCTCGTGCTCTTAGTCGAATGATTACTTCGAAACCACTCTTGGGAAGCCTCTTCATTACTATTTTCCCTCCTAACATCAATATTCTTTCTTACGACATTTAATTAATAACATACCAAAGCTGTAAACATCAAACATGAGACACATTTCAAAATTTCTGAATATTAACTTGTTTCAGTGGATTGCAGTGTAGCCATGGTCCCCCTTCTTTCTTTGTCATAGATACCTTTATCATAGGCTGTTGTGTGACCAAACTCAGGGAGGCTGGATTAAAGTTATGATCAAACGAATATTATGAAGCGATATCTAAATGAAGAGATTCTTTGATCACAACCTTGATGAAGATAACTCAATACCTTTAGCTATGCTAACATATCTTGGGAAACTTTGTACTTAACTCGTATTTAAATTATTTAGAATGTTGAAAATATAAACTTGTCTAGTGACTGTTTGGTAAAAATTCATAAATCAAAGCTCGTTTATAGCCATCTGCTAAAGCGACAGCGAACTATATTCACATGAGTGCCATCCACCAGACATTCCAACATTATAAGCTCTTTATCACATTTCCTTTAAAATATTGGACTCTTTCTTTGCCAATAAAACTTCATTTGAGCTTTCAGCTTTATAGCAGTCCATACCTCCCATGACTAGCTTATCAACGAAATTATTTGTGATCTTTTAATATCGGCATAGGAGTATCTTGAGGGCTTGCAAAGCTCTAATCCTCAAAAAACTTTTGAATATTCAATTTATGCTCTCTTCAACATTAGAGCGATAAAAAATAAAGATTATAGAGATTCCCAGTGAAATGAAAGCCAAGGACCCTTACACACGTATATAAAGGTGACAACGAGTTTTTGTAAGCAAATGAAGGAAAGAACCAGAACCAAATTGAAAAAGAGGATAAAGAAATCACGTGTTAACGCATCTGTCGGGCACAACAAGGAAAATATATTATTAAAACACACGGGGATGTAGCATGAGTTTCATTTCTTTGATGAATTTGATTATTTAACCTTGGTTCTGCGGACCTCTCAGTTCAATTAGTTTTAATTATGTGTAATTGTTCTGGCTAAACATGTGAGTGCCTTTCACGAAAAATTTAAGCATGTGATGAATATATAAGAATGCAAGTTCCACATTCATTTCATTAGTACTAATGGTTATGCAGGTACCTTGTAAAGTTATGAGTACAAAGCAGGCATACATAACAACTGAAAATTTCGCAAATGGCGTTGTTAAGTACCTTTTCTTGGTTTAGGAATGCGCAGTTGAGGTTCCCAGCTATTACTCTTTTCCTTCTTAGTTGGCATTCCTCTCCTTGTGCTTCACAGTTTCCGCACATTGGTTTTGACCACTTCATTGAAGGCATCTCATAATCCCAGTATAAATTGGAATTGTAGCACATTGAAAATCTTCAGCGAGAGGTTAAAGTCCCTTCAGAGATTGTAATGAATCTAGTGAAATCTAGTGGACTGCAGAACAATTGGAGGGATGGATCCCCAGAGACCCATAGGGCTCGATTATTTACGAACAATTGAAGAAGGAGAAGGACATGGAGTTTGTGAGCTGGAAGGTGGCGGATAAATTAGGTTCTGATGGCGCTTTGAAACGTAATTCATCGTGAATGTGACGAGCATCTCACGAAGTGCATAATCTATTTCCTTCACCCCGGTTGGCGAAAATTAGGCGACTCTAAACATGGTTTACTTCTCTTACGACATGCAACTCGAACCGGATGTCCCGCGGTGGTGGGGGCGGGCTGGTCTTTTGGGCGAGCGGATAACCGGATATGGTGGCTGCATGGCGCCTGCGCTCATCATATTGAATCGCCATGATCTGCGAGACAATCATAGCGACAAAGAAGAAGAAGTAAGGTTCCATTTTCAGTGGTGCGCTCATTGCTTTTTGAATCTTTTATAGTTTGAATTTGCCACTTTTCTCCGGCTTTATATTATAGATAGAATAAGAGTATACAAAATATCCTTTAGTTTTACGTGTATGTCCTTTAATTACTTAAACTTTTTTCTGGTCTCAAGATACTTTAATATTTACTTTTGATATCTGGGTTTCTTTCCAACCTTCACATATAGTTAAAACTTGTGAAATTGACGAACTCCAATATGTGTTTACTAAGTGACAAATGAACTGAATATTACGATCTCATTATTATTTGGAACTCATTAGTAGGTCTCTCTCCTACCACCTACTTTAATGTAAAATGGCTGAGTCAGGGTTAGAGATCTGGCTTGTGTAATGTCTCCATGTCTTCTTTTCCTTCAGTTTGTGTTCTTGAAGGAAAGGTGACAAGTACCAGATTGCAGCTCTCTTCCTGCGATGTTGAGACGTTTCTCTAACTTTTCGGGTTACGAGTCCCGAATTTGCGGTTGATGCCTGTGATTTGTGAAAAGCAATCGTGCTGACGAAAACGCCCTCGAGCGGGAAATATTATGGGAAATTCTTGGTTACCACGGATCAACTTCATGATTCTACCATTGTGGTAGGATCTGGGCTGAGAGGTACGATGTTGGATCTCCGGTCTCACCATTCCATTCTTTGTATTAGGTTGTGGACCACCTTTGACCACCTCATGGTACCACTTAGGAGTGGGCTAACTCCTTAGGATCATCTGTTCCTTGGGTTCCTTCAGCCTTACGGAATTGAACCAGGACCTAGGGTCTTTGGTCGATAGAGCATCACAAGGTACCGCTGAGGCACTAGCTCGGTTGGTTGCCAGTAGCACCCGTGGTTGAGAGCTTGGGATGAATCGAGGCGCTATGAGTGAAACTTCCACGAGTGTCTGAAGAACCAGTCTACCCAATAAAAGCTGTACTTTGTTGTGGGGTCCACTTGTGACTGGGGTGCCGCCAGTTGGCCCCGGCGTCAGGTGCCCATCGTAACCTTTGGGTGCCCTTGAATTAGGTCAGAATATCATGCCCTCCACTGGGCATTTTCTTCCCGCCTCAGTAGAGACTCGGGTCGGGACCGGGGCTTAAGGTCCAATGGGAACATCTCTGCTACCAGCTAACGGTGGGAGGAACACTCTGCGGGACTCATGTATCTTCTCGGGGTGTTGTTTCTTTTTTGCCTGCAAGCTCTCACGGTGAATTGATGCATTCGGCGGCGCATTTTACGCTGAATTAAAGAATTAAATATGTCCATGTATTTTTATTTGATTTTGACGTCACCATTTCAAATCTTTATAACATTTTCAAAACACCAGCTCCCCGATACCATGTTGAAGGATCAGGCAGGATTAACCTCGCGGGCAGAGACCTCGGCACTCAGGATATACGAGCTTTTCCTTAAAACCATAAATTAAAATCCAGTGGGCGAACCCCTTTGTTCTTCACATACCTTTTAAAAATAATATGGGCGAAGTGCTAAAAATTTCTTTCTTTTCTTTCCGACACTTAGATTTTTCGGGAAAATACGGCGGAGTTTCCTGTTTTTCGGACTTTCCCAAATTTACAAAACCTGATGAAAACATTTAAAAACACTTCTAAACTTCAATTGCTCAACTTCCATATTACGGACTCCTCGTCCCTGGCAATCAAACACAATATACATATATATACATTTTATTTCTTTCAAATCATGAAACATTTAAACCTTCTTCAATTTCATGCATAATTTTATCAAGATTGGGCTTGGTAAACAATGAGCCGCCTCACGATACCTAGTCCATTGAGGATCAAAGCCACGTAGTTATTTCAAACGATATACATATATACATATCTACATGACCAAAATATTCACATATACAATATACAGTGTTCCAATGCGATCACGTAAGAAAGTGAGTCTCCTCGATAGCTCGACTCCTTTGCCTGGGAAGTGACCTCTGATGGCCTTGTGCCCTTTAGGTCACCCCGAAAAATGTTTTTGACACACGGAAAGAATGAGCTAAAGGAATTGATGGTGTACATTTTCATTAAAATAACATTTTCGGTACATACCAAATAATACATACTTATACAGTACGATCATTTATAAACTAAACATTTATGTTTTAAACTTTCTTTCCATAAATACTTATACATTAGGTCAATTGTATGCTTTAAACATTTATGTAAACTTTCTTTCAATGATACTTATGCATTTTAAAATCCATTTATCCTTTCAGCATTTATCGTGACTTTTTCTTTCAATGATACTTATGCATTTTAAAATTCATTTATGCTTTAGCATTTATGTATACCAACCTTTCTTCCTTTATTTATTTCTTTCATTCTTTGATGGAACGGGGAATAAACACGCGAGCGATTTCCGAATGCAGCGGTGAAGGGCGATCATTCGATCATAACCACTTCAGCTGCGGAGAAACTCACGCTTTGCGCTGGGTGCGATCATGCTGTTTATCAGCGTGTGAGATATTACTCTAGACACCTATTTCCCTCTCAGTTAATGACTTTATAACTTTACCTCTAAATCCTTGCGCTTAAAGTACTTGTGCGATCTCCAGTCGCCGGATCCATATGGGGTTTAGATGCCTTCGATGGCTGTTCTTCAAATACATTTTGTAAACACATTTAAATCTGTACTTCGATCATTCAAAACACATATGCATTCTTTTGCATCTTGACTTTCATAATATTTTAACATATGCTTTATATTTCATATACATGTATAAATACATTTATATCCTTTCCTTTATCATTAAAACACATATGCATTCTTCACACATTTGAAACTTTCATAACACTTTATCCATATGCATACATATAAATATATATATTGATGCAAGATAAAACATTTCCATATGCGCTAACGTACATACAAACGTATTTCCATTACCAAACTTTCGGTTCGCATTAAGCGAATTCGGCTTTTAAGAAAAACTCATTTTTTCAAAATATCATTTTCACTCACAGTTCACATTCAATTAACGCTTCCACGTTGAGGTTCCGTTCCGTCGATAGTCCTTTCTACCTTTTCAAGAAAATCACAATTACACATTACAAACTCACCAACATCCATTTAATCCACCATACTGTTAATTTCTGCATGAAAATGAACAAATTACCCTTAAGCACTAAAAACCCACTCATTTAAGTAGCATACTTCCAACAATACTCTATAGACTTTATGACTCAAAAATTATTCAAACGGTCTTCAAAATTTATGAAACTCTCAGATCAGTTCTTGATATAGCCAATGACATCTCTTTAAATTTTCAATTTAAATTATTCTCTAAAGCCCTCAACCACATAACACAATCACTAACATATTCAGTTTGGCAGAACATTAATCTGCACACATAGCTCCACTTTGAACCATTTTATGGGCATTTTACGATTAAAATTTGCCGAACTTCCTTCAGATAGATTTTCCCCTAGGAAGTCTATTGTATTAGAAATTGAATCACTCAATCGGATCAAGAAATGAGCAGGGTTATGGCCAAGAAATACCAAAACTGGTCAAAAGCGAGAAAACAGGACATTTCCTGTACCGAGACTGCTGCCCAAAAATTGACAAAATGTGTTTCTCTTCCATTTTTCTGCTCTAAACCTTAAATCTGATCATTATACCCATTTCAACATATCACACACAATTCACTATCAAACTAGCCTTCCTAACCCTTACTCATGATTTTTTCAAAACCCTAATCTAATCCATGGCTTTCTCAATTTATCTCAAATCATCATCATTCAACCCTAAATACACTAATTTAATACTCGAAAATCAAAACATTAGACATAGAAAAACATCAAGACATTCAACTTTCCCACCATTAAAAACTTACTTTGTTCTTGGTTTCCTTTGGCTCCTCTCCTTATATCTATTGTGTTTGCTTGGAGAAGCTTGAAGGGAGAGAAAAAGCTACCTCTCCCTTTGCCCCCCTACAACCTTTCTCTCCTTTCTCTCCTTTCTCTTTCTCCTTTTCTCCTTTCTTCCTCTACGTTCTGCCTCACTTTGGAGCATTAAATCTAAATTTTCTTTTATTCAAAAGTTTCCAAAATTGCGTAAACCAAATAATACCGTTAGTTTGTTAAAGTGGTTTACTCTTTTATCCAAACTTCTCATTGGTCCATTCTCAACAGGACAAGTCATTTACCATTATTTAAAATCTGTGACTTAACCATTAGAAAGGTTTGGTAGCTCTCATAATAAAATATCTCCCTTATAGAACTTTTATCTACAGTTTCACCTTATATTTGCACATATCAATTATGTCAAAAAATATTCTATAATTACGTCTATATTTTAAATTTTGAACATAAAATATTTTAACTAAATCCTTCACCAGTGAATTTTGGGCTGCGAAATCACGAAATAGGATTTAAAATCATTAAAATCGATAATCAGGACAATATGGCGTATTATTACGAATTACGTTAGGATGCTGGAAACTATCCAGCGGACTCCATTTCACTTTATTTAGGTTTAGTTAGTCTTATGATTTATTCCGGACCTTTTAAATTTTCGGCTCAATTTAAGAAAATTTCGGTAGCGAATACAATTTTTCGATTAAATCACTATTCTTAAATCTCTATTCTCTTGTAAATATCAATTTAAAGTCATAGAACTGAAATTTCTTGTTCCTTGCTGCAAACCCTCTAATTAGGGATATAATAAGAAAATCATTATTCCTTAGGGCATTGATTCCTGATTTTAGAAAATTCACTTCATGTCAAATAAGCGTCCCAGACATTCTAAATTCAATCTACCCTCGTTTTATCACATTGGACCTCTAATCATTTCAGAAACTATTATAACATTCAATAGGTTGGGTTTACAATCACCCCTCCTTATAAAAATTTAAATATGAAATTTAAAATTCTCATGTTGCTTCCTCTCTCTTATTGATTCCATCCACAACACCTTTACTAAAGGAATCACTTTTCTTTCAAAAGAACCTAATCATTTCGATCAACAATTTGAACCGGTCTTTCTTCATCGATCAAATCTTCTTTCAATTCAACGGTTGATCTCTTAACACATATGTGAAGAATGCATATTATACTCCAGAAACATGAAATGTAAAATATATCATGTACGGGACGGTGGTGTGATATATTGGCCTTCCTCTCGATTATTTTCATAATTTCACCAAGTCCCATATAGAAGGACACCTTTGCTGCAGAATATATAACATACTTTCAGGTGATATCCTCAAATCTGATCCACACCTACAATTCAATCTCTCCTTAGGTTATCAACATAACTTTTAAATCAATCTTGGGCCCATATTTTAATCATCATTTGTCTTAACATTATCACATTGTCAGCTGGTTTCAATTTATGAACCTAAAATTTTCTCTCTCCTTCCTCATTAACAGGTCCTACACTTCCTTCCATATAAGGCACATCATAAGGCGCCATTTCAATGCTTGCATGATAACTGTGTGTAGGAAACTCCATTAATGGTAAATGTCTTTCCTAACTTCCTTTAGCTCTAACTTACACAAGCGCGGGCATAACTTTTGTATACGTATGATCTTTCAGATTAGTTGTAGTGAAGTCGTACAATCTCTTTTATATACAGCTCGATAACTTCTCAACTGATAACTGTTTCCATGGTAGAAGTGGTAGGATTTAGATCAATCATCCACAATCACACATCACGTCATAACCACTACATGAATGGAATAAAAAAAAATCCATCTATGATTCTCTCTTATTTCCTTTAGGGATCGGAAGAGACTATAAGAATACACAAATCTTGAGTACTCAACCTTAACTTTTTGACAAATGGACATTTAGAAATAAATTCTGCAACATCTTTCTTTATAAAATCCGCCTTTAGTATTCCGCTGGGTATGACGCATTTAAATGTTTCCACAGTTTATCGCCTACTTAGAAAGTGAGCACCTCCCATAATTTATTTCTTTGTCTTCACATCTAGTACATAACACATGACCTATCATCACTACCATATGCATTACTAAAAAATCCTTTTAAGCGCCGAACTCGACTTCCCTTTTCAATTTAATCATGATACATTATCTTTTGAGTCTATAGCTCCCTTATCTTTTGACTCTATTAAATACAGGACTAACATGAAATGTAGCTAAATAAGGCTCAATATCTGTCCTTTAGTCTCGCACTGAACCTCAATTCCATAAATCTAGGGAATTTTAGCCTTTAGGTGAGATATGAACCCGTAGGCTTCTACTAAGAGCATCGATTACCACGTGCTGTTCCACACGATGGTACTCAATAGTGCACTCATAATCCTTAATGGAGGTTCAACCCATCTCCTCTAACTCTGTGTTTCGCTTTTTCTATGTGAATAATCTTCATATTCTTGTGATCACTTAAAAATTTTACATGGCTCGCCTCATTGTGCCTCCATATCGTGGCAAGACTCTGACAACTCTAAAGGATTTATGTCTGAGATAATTCTGCTCATGCTTTTCAATTACCTTAAATCTATGTATCACATTTCATGTTGCATTAACACACCTAGCTCTTACTTTAGAAGCATCCTGATATCTTGTCTATCTTCTTTGTGAATTGTAAGAACTAGGGCTAAGGTCAAATTCCTTTAGTTCATAGATCTTTTCGACATCCTGTTCATACAAACTTTTCATCTTTCCTTGTCAATTTAATTCAGGGATCCTTCTTTGAAAATCCCTTAACAACCTTAGATGTCTACTGCTAAACCCTCACGAGCTTACCTGCCACGTAATTGGTAGGTGAACTTTGAGTTCTGATTTCGATCTTTTGAGGATCAACGAAACCCCTTCTTTAAAAATCATTTTAAAAAGCGTGTGTGTCATAAGATTCGAATTTATGGTTTGGCCTTTTCATAATGACCAAGATTTGCTTAGATGCCCCTCATGATCTTCATTCTTGTAAATAGTTAAAATAATAAATATTAATCTTTATAACGAAATTTGAATCTAAATAAAATTTGAAAGATCCTATTCATAAGATCCATAAAAGCGGCTGAATATAAAATTAGTCTGACTAACGTGACTAAAAACTCATAATGCATCTTAGTGTTTTCAGATGTCGCAAGAGACTATCTGCAGGCCTAAATCTTTGAAATTGTTGGTGACTTTGAGGCTTAGTCATTTTCAAAAAATACGCATAATTACCATGGTGATCAAAAAGATCATCGATGTCAGGTGTAAATGGGTGTTGATTGCGATATTTTCACTTTATTCAACTCTGTGTCCTTCATACAATCTTAAACTTTCATGTGTTTTTTTTTTTTTTTTTTTACTCATGAGGCAGGGGCACTGCCCCGAGGGCACGTGCTCGGCTGGCTCGAAACCCTTACTCACCGGCTCATCCACATTTATACTTTCAGATTCTTTCAATTCTTTCAACTTTTAAGGAGCCATCATATAAGGTGCCTTGCAATTGGATGCATCCTAGAGGTCATTTCAATCTAAGAATTAATATATATATATATATATATATATATATATTTGTTTTTATATGCTCCCACAGAAGATCCTGCGGAAATACATCAGGAAATTATTTGATATGAATATGTGCATTCGACACCGTATCCCTCACCTCCCATTGCTAGGTACCTTTGATATAACTTTCGAAGTATTTTACTAGCCCACATAAGCGTCATATTATTGGTAGGTATTATTTTTAGTAACCACATAAAACAACCTCTGTCTTCCTTGGCTTATAGAACCTAACCTCTTTCTATAACAATCCTTTGTAGCATGATGTCTGAATAGTAAATCCGTACTAATATATCAAAGTCATGGATATCTAATAATATCAAATGCGCGAAAACTCCCAGCCTCGATAATCACTCTGTTGTAACTTGATCAACTTTTCATACTTATACAGGGTGGCAAAATCTGGTACACATTCATCATTATGTCTTGATTTCTTCCATTTTCTTTCAACAATTACAATTAATAATTCACTTAATGTCATTGATTCACTTAAGCTAAATTAAACCCATGCATTTCGATTAACCATCTCATTGCCACCCTCCCAGCCGATAACCATGCGCTCCGAGATCTCCTATCTTAGTCATAATTTCTTGCACCTCTAATTTCCTTACCCTCTCGATGGACAGTCGGCTCACGAAATTTGATTAAATGTTGTGGCTAACATCTAAGGCCATCTGCTCTAAGGTACCACAATCCATCTCGATCTTTGGAGCGGTGGCAGTGGGTCCTGGTATGCTGCGGGTGGAGGAACATCACAGCGAGACTCATCAGCATGTTCCTCGGGTGGTGAGTGCTCGCCTCGGGGCTCTCTGGTGGGTGGTCGGCCTCGTGGCCGCATTTTAAGTGAATTAAAATTAATATGTCATGTAATGCATATTTGATTTTAAATCACATAAATTTTCAAATCTTTATAACATTTTCAAAACCTCGCTCTGATACCATGTTGAAGGATGGGCCGGATTAACCTGTAGACAGGGGACCTCCCGGCACTCCAACGGATATAGAAACTTTTCCTTAAAACCATAAATTAAAATCCGTGGAGCGAACCCCTTTACAATTCTTCACATACCTTTTAAAAATAATGCGGAAGCGAAGTGCTAAAAAAATTTCTTTTTCTTTTCTTTTCCAACACTTAGATTTTTTTTTCAGGAAAATCGGCGGAGCTCTCTCTGTTTTCGGACTTTCCCAAATTTACAAAACTGATGAAAACATTTAAAAACACTTCTAAACTTCCAATTCATCAACTTCCATATTAGGACTCCTCGTCCACAACCCAATCAAACACAATATACATATATATACATTTATTTCTTTCAAATCATCAAAACATTTAAACCTTCTTCAATTTCCATGCATAATTTTATCAAAAGATTGGGCTTGAGCCGGCTTAAGCCGACCGCCTACGTACCTCGTCCATTGAGGATCAAAGTACGTGGTTCACTTTTAAGCGATATACATATATACATATCTACATGACAAAATATTCATATACAATATGCAAATTATTTCAATGCCGGTCATCGTCGTCACCTCGATAGCTCGACTCCACTTTGCCACAGGTGACTTAACCTGCATTAGCTTTTGTCTTGGAGTCTGAAAATGTTTGACACGGAAAAAGAATGAGCTAAAGGCCCCGGTGAGTGTACGATTTTCGATTAAAATAACATTTTCATTACATACCAAAATAATACATACTTATGCAATTAAAATCCATTTATACATTAAACATTTATGTTTTAAAACTTTCTTTCCATAAATACTTATACTATTGGGAGTCAATTTATGCTTTAAACATTTTATACTTTAAAACTTTCTTTCAATATAAATACTTATGCATTTTAAAATCCATTTTATGCTTTAAGCATTTATCTGTAAACTTCTTTCAATAGATACTTATGCATTTAAAATTCATTTATGCTTTAAGCATTTATGCCTTAACCTTTCTTCCTTTATTTATTTCTTTCATTCTTTACGATGGAACGGGGAATAAACACAGAGCAGTTTAGAATGCCGACGGTGAGGACGATCACATTCAGTCGCAACCCGCCCTGACTGCGGAGAAACTCACGCTTTGCATAGGGTCCCGATCATAGCACTTTATCACGTGTAAGGATATTACTCTAGACACCTATTCCCTCCCTCAGGTTAGTAACCTATAACTTTACCCTCTCTAAATCCTTACCTTTTAGCTTAAGAGTGCCCGGCGGAAATGTCGGTCATAACAGTCATAGGGGGTTTTAGGGTATGATGAAACATTTCTTCAAATACATTTGTAGAAAAACACATTTAAATCCTTTACTTGATCATTAAAACACATGGCATTCTTTACACATCTTAAAACTTTCACTTAATATTTTAACATATGCATACATATTTCATATATGCCTTATAAATACATTTATATCCTTTCCTTTATCATTAAAACACATATGCATTCTTCACACATTTAAAACTTTCATAACACTTTATCATATGCATACATATAAATATATATATATTGATGCAAAATAAAACATTTTCATATGCTGCTGTAGCATAGCATTTCCATTAAACTTTGATTTAACATTAAAACCATTCACTTTTAAAACTCATTTTTCAAAATATCATTTTCACTCCGCAGTTCCAGCTTCGATTCCGCTTGCTTCCGTTGAGTTCCCGTTCCGTCAGATAGTCCTTTTCACTTTTCCAAGAAAATCACAATTACACATTAACCATAACATCCATTTTTAATCCACCATACACATTCATTTTAAAGCCAAATGAACAAATTACCCTTAAGCACTTAAAACCCACTCATTTAGGTAACCTTTTCCAACAATACTCTATAGACTTTATGACTAAATTATTCAAACGGTCTTCAAAATTTATACCAAACTCTCCAGATCTGATTCTTGATATAGCCAATGACATCTCTTCGTGCAATTTAAAATTCCTTCTCTAAAGCCCTCAACCACATAACACAATCTGCACAACATATGACTCAGTTTGGCAGAACATAATCTGCACATAGCTCCTTTGAACCATTTTATGGGCATTTTGATTAAAATTTTAGCCCAACTTCCTTCAGATAAATTTTTCCCCTAGAAGTCTATTGTAACCAGAAATTTGAATCACTCAAATCGGATCAAAATTGAGCAAGTTATGGCCAAAATACCAAAACTGGTCAAAACAGAAAACAGGACATTTCCTGTACCGAGACTGCTGCCCAAAATTGACAAATGTGTTTCTCTTCCATTTTCTCCATAACACTTGAAAATCCCAAATTACATTATCTTTATTTCAACATATGCACACACAATTCACTATCAAACCCTAACCCTTACTCATGATTTTTCAAAACCTAATCTAATCCATGGCTTTCTCAATTTATCAAGAAATCATCATCATTAGACCACTAAATGCCACTAATTTAACATCCATCTGAAAATCAAAACATTAGACATAGTATCAAACCTAACTTTCCCACCATTAAAACTTACTTGTTCTTGGTTTCCTTTGGCTCACTTCTCCCACTTCTTATCGCAGAGCACTTGGAAAGCTTGAAGGAGAAGAAAAAACTCACCTCTCACTTTGCCTAACCTTTCTCTCCTTTCTCTCCTTTCCTTTCTCCCCCTTTCTCCTTTCTTCCCTACACTGCACGTTCTCCTCACTTTGGAGCAGCATTAAATCTCCTAAAATTTTCTTTTATTTCAGTTTACAAAATTACCCTTAAAGCAAATAATCTCATTAGTTTGTTTAAAGAGTGGTTTACTCTTTTATCCAAGCTTCTCATTGGTCCATTCTCATGAGACCAAGTCATTTACCCATTATTTAAATCATGACTTAGCCATTAAGAAAGGTTTTAATTGGCTCCTCATAATAAAATATCTCCCGCATAGCGAGCTTTTATACCGGTTCGCGCCTCTTTGCTTTTATATCAATTATATGTCAAAAATATTCTATAATTAGTCTATATTTAAATTTGAACATAAAATATTTTAACGCTAAATCCTTCCACCTGATGGTGAGACTACGAAATCACGAAATCAGTTGGAATCATTAAAATCGGTAATCCGGACAATAGCGTATTATTACCCGAATTACGTTCGGATCACCTGGAAACTATCCAAATGGACTCCGTTTCACTTTATTTCAGTTTCGTTAGTCCTTTATGATTTATTCCAAGACCTTTTCGTATTTGAGCTCAATTTAGAAAAATTTCGTATGAGCTCAAATTTTGGTCAGGAATCACCATTCACTTAAATCTCCTATTCTCTTGTAAATATCAATTTAAAGTCATAGGAACTGAAATTTCTTACCAATTCCTTTGCAAACCCCTCCATTCGGATATAATAAGAAAAATCATTATTCCTTAGGGCATTCGGTTACAATTTTCGAAAATTCCACTTCATGTCCAAATGACGTCCGGAGCATTCTAAATTCTAATCTACCCTCGTTTCTATCATTGGACCTCTAATCATTTCAAAAACTATTATTATAACATTCAATAAGGTTGGGGTTTTACAACAGTACTAATCGTTATTTGTTTAGATTTCCATATGCTTTGCCCTTATTCACGGGGGCGCCTATAAGCTATAGTTCGCCTTCTCGGACATTGATACATGTAATAGTTTTGATGAAATGCGGAGGCGGTCGACCCGCGTGACACATTCCTATTATTCCATCTGACACTACTTCACTACTCTTACTTCCTCGTCGCTGACATATAACATGCGTTAGTCGGAACTATGTGTTAATTAGAAGATATTAAATTCATGCGATGACGGATATATGGTTATTCAACCATTGAAGGAACTTCACAAGCCCGACCACCTTTCCATATCCGGTTCTGAGGTTATTTGCTTTCGTTCAGGGCCGCCTTCATTTTCAACCCTTTCTTGCATAGCATGGTACACAATGAAAGGCGAGCATGCTCTTTAGAGAGAATGACAGAGTCTTCTGAGTTTGAACATATTCCCAAGCCCTTGAGAAAAATTGTGAGTGTCATACGCCCTCATATATACTTTATATTTCAAGGTGAAAACAAATTGAAATAACACACAATAATAATTTATTAATTTTAAAATTTTCCCTTATTTTCTTCTTATTATTATTATTTTTGTATTTTCTCAAACTGTTGAGAAACCACAAAGATATTAATTCAGCACACCCATATGCGCATTGAACTTTTCAGAACCAAAAACGCAGCAAAATTCTTTAAAAAAATGATTGTTAAATATTACATGAAGGGAGAGGTTCATATTTCCTAGTTTATTAAGTCAAGTGAAGACCAATATCGGGAAATCTAAATCTCGAGATCATGAAATACTTCATTATGATAAGGATACAAAATCAAGTCAAAAATCGATTGATTTCTTCCTTTTGAGTGAGTCAATCCTCACGTGTATCTTTCTCTGTTTCTATGGCAGGATCTTCTAAGCTATATTTAAGGCCTATCTTTTGGTTCTCGATGCAGAGAAAGAAAAATTGAAGAAAAATAAAATTAAATCTCACATGTTATTTTTAATTAAGAAAACAGATTTGATATTCATACCATGTTGATATGGGGATTTTCTCCACAACTTGTAGAAATTATCATCCGTAACTCGTGGACGGCGGTCGAGAGAGCGAAAGTCCTCAACCTACCACATCTAGTGAAACGTGCTTTTATCACAATTAATTCCTTGAATATAATCTATAAATATTTATACTAACCACCTTATCTTCATTGAAGGCCTTGGGTACTCTTCTAATTTCCTTGTAGTTTGGTTTAATCTTACGGGGTTGGAACTTTGTTACCTTTTATTTCTTTAATATATTGCTACCTTTTTATTAGTAAGATTCCCACTAAAATTTTCTTCCAAAATAAAATATTTATTTCAATTTATTTTCTCCTTTTTTTTTTTTTTTTTTTCACAAATTGGACTTTCATTGTTAACAGGAGGACTATTTTCTCCCTACAACTTCACATTCAGAGGTAAGATTGATACTCGCAATTATTAATTTAAACATGAAGCAGGACTAATATGGCTTGGATGGTTTGATGTAGGACTTCAACATGAACTTATTGATTGCAGCCTTTATTATCCACGCAACTACTTCATGATTGGTAAAAATATTATGCTTTCTTACATGTCTCTATTTTAATGTTAATTATGTTTTTCACTTACGATGCTCTATATATATTTTTTAAATTTGTTGCATTTATTTCTTTGACTTAGAGAAATTTGAATCTTTGCGTATTCTTGGTAAGGCTACCAAATTCCAACCTACGATTTTTTCTTCCTTTGTGTGTATGTAAATTAGTCAAAATATTAAAGATAAAGCTAGGGTGATGTTCTTATCGAGGATCCAGTTCTATACAGCCGAGACACATATTGATTTTTTTAATCGATCAAATTGCCCCCGAGAAGCAATTACACTTTAAAGCATCTTTGAAAATCGATTTTATTTGAATTAAGTGGTGTCCAAAGTATTTATCGAACGCGAGGTAATTCTTGACCCAGGACGGGCTAGGCGAAATCTGGTCACGACCAAACATGAATTTGGATTTTCGAGTGAAAAATATAACGACCCGACAGGCCACCCCAAATCTTGCGAGGATTTGGAGGTTTATAACGGGTTATATATTGCTACCTTTTATTAGTAAAGATTCCCAGAATTTTCTTTGAAATAAAATATTTATCTCTATTCATTTTTCCCTAATTTTTTTATAAATCGGGACTTTCATGGTTAGCAATTTTATTTTCTCCACTACACCTTCACATTCGGATGTAAGATTGCTACTCGTAATTATTAATTTATGAACGGGACCTTTAAATAACAGCTTCGACCAGTTTTGATGTAGGACTTCATCAATATGAACTTAGTAATTGCTACCTTCGATATCCTCACAACCTCTTCATGATTGGTAGAGTACTTTCTTTTCTTACATGTCTCTATTTTAATGTTTGTGAACATGTTTTTCACTTATATTGGCTAATACATATATTTTTAAATTTGTTGCATTTATTTCTTTTACTAGGAGAATTTGAATCACTGGCATTATTATTCTTGGTAAATTATAATTCCAACCTACTGTTTTTTTCTTCTCTTTGTGTGTATGTAAATAAGTCAAAATAATGGAATAAAGCCCCGGGGTCATCTTCTTATCCAAGGATCGGTTCCCTAATACAGCAGGGCACATATTGATTTTTTTTTTGATCAAATTGCTCCGAAAACATTTAACTTTTAAAAGCATCTTTAATCGATTTTAAGCTGAATTAAATGGTGTCTAAAGTATTTATCGAGTATAAGGGTGGGCGACAATTGACGGGGCTTGAATTTAGGCGGGTTAAGTACGAAATGCGTCGGACCAAATCACGGCGGTTTTGGGTAAAATGTCTCGCGATGACCGACCACCAAATCAGCGGGTGGAGCCAAATTTATGTTGTCTTTGGGAATATAAATTTATAGCCCAAACTCGGTCCTAATTCGAGTGGGCCAGGACTAGACAGTGAGAATTTGGACTTAAATTACCACCTCCCAGTCGGCGTATCTCTAGCAACCTGTGACTATTTTTGCTATCTTTGTTCTTTTTTTCTTTTTTTTTTTTTTTTCGGATAGTGCTTGAGTTTATTCATGACATTTGATTTGTGTTTAGTCATAGGAAGGGCTCTCTTCGGGGATCATTGCTGTTTGTAGTATTTGATTTACAAGTTTCATCAAAGACATCTATCGTGATGATGGTATCGAAGAATTTTTACATGATCTGAAAATCTCGACCCGTGAGTACTGCATTCGAGACATAAAGGATGACTCATAACTGCCCAGATAAGTTAGATTCAAGGAGGTTTTGGCTGTGTGGGAAAACTTGATGGTTGCATTGTAGTACGTGAAAGTATTGATTATATCAAAAGGCCCAATGGAATGAATTTCATCGATAGTTGCTACAATAGGAAGAATTCATCATATTAATGTGGTGAGACTTGTAGGATTTTGTGTCTGAGGTCAAAGTAGACACTTTATTTATGACTTACATGCCCAATGGTTCTCTTGATAAGTTCATTTTTTCTTAAGAAAGCAAAACTTTATTAAGTTGGGAAAAGATGCTTTGAGATCCTTAATTGGAGTGGGGCGTGGTATTGAATACCACATGGTGTGACATGCAAATTCTACATTTTGATATCGAAGCCACATAATATCCTTCTTGATGAGACTTCACCAAAAGTTTCAGATTTTTGGCCTTGCAAAGCTATATTCAACGGATGAAAGTATGGTGTCTCTCACTTCTTGCCTGAACATTGGGATACATTGCTCAGGAAATTTATTCTACAAAAACATTGGAGGTGTCTCACTCTGAGGTAGATGTTTATAGTTTTGGAATGTTGTTAATGGAGATGGTGAAGAAGAAAGAATGTGAATGCAAATCTCTGCGAACACTCGAGTAAAATATATTTTCCATCATGGGTTTATGATAGATATCACCAAGGGGATAACATAGACTTGGGAGATGCCCTTTGAAGATGAAAAAGAAGCTTATTAGGAAAATGGTGATAATTTTCAGTATGGTGTATCTGAAATGAAGCCCATAGATCGTCCTTCAGTGAGCAAAGCCTTGGAGATGTTAAGAAGAGAAGAGGTTGTGAGTTGTTAGACATGCCTCCTAAATACCCTCTTATACTCGAGGGAAATGTCCATTGAGAATCATATGAGCAATCTAATAGAAGTAGCAACTACCTCGAAACAATTCCATGGAATTTTCAATTTATATTAGATTGGAAGGGTGAGTGTGAAACTTTGTTCTAACCCTACATGGTATTCCTATGATATTATATATTTTGTAATATAGAGACACAGTGTGGCATAACTCTTATTTCAAAGATTATATATTACAATAATATTGTCTTGGGGGCGTGTGCTGTGACACATACTTGACCCAAACATATAATAAATATGTAATTAATAAGCTACATTATCCATGTCTTATATGAATTTAAGTATGCGGAATAAGTGCTAATGGATGAATTAAGGCATGGTTCCATAGTACTCTAAATTATTAGTTTAATAGACAACACCATATGACTTAACACAAAATATATAACGAGAAAACAAATTGCGAAGGCGAGATTATTGAAGGTTTACGGAGCATACGGTGCTTTCTAGCTTTCCTTTGGTTTTTCAATTCTTGGTTTGCTTTTTCATCACCTCATTTTGATCGGAGTTTGTGATGCGGCTTTAGGCATCTTGTTAGCCTCATCTTAGAATCAAAGGAAAATCCTTACATTATCCTGCATACATGGAAAGGAGGAATGAAATGCATTTATACAAAGAAACAAATACCAAATAATCCAACAATTACTCCTACTTGAATACTCAAAAGAAAAAAAAGAATGTAACCTTCAACCATTGTTTATTTTCGTAAACATTAGATTGTGGTTTGGTGAATAAAAGTCATTCATAACGACCTCCAGCGTGAAATATCTGATCAGTGATAAACCAAATAAAACCGTTCTCAGTTTTCTCCAGGAAAATTAAGTACCTTTTCCCCAAAATAGTTACCTTATTTCTTTAAGATATTAAAGGTGAGAACTCTAAAAGATAAAGAAGCGAGTGGTAGACAAACCTTTGCTTGGCCCCTTGGCGACTGAAGAAGAAAATTATGTGTTAAATGTGACAACCAAATTGCAACCTAATTGAATACAAAATTAGATGAGGTTTGTCTGCGACTTATTTGTGCAAATATCGTAATCTGAGGCTAGTAATGACTGTCAAAACTAAAAATAGACTTAATAGAATGTCACGGAAGGAACTATTGTTGCTTTGGACCAGGTTCCTGCAAAATCCTTAAAATTTAAAGGAACTAGATGAAGAGTACTAGTGTAGAAATATGTTTAAAAGCAATTATGCGATGAGGCAAACCAATGGAAATAAAGGCCAATTAAGCAAATCTTGAGTAACTTATAAATTTGGAAACACGATAGTTCACCGCACAAGCTCTTGGTTTCCATTTAGAAATAGTGTGGCTTGTATTTACTACCAAGGGCCAATTTGAACTATTTGTAGATTCTATAGATATAAGAGATTAAATTATAGATACGAATAGAAACGAAATGGACCAATCATCAGTAACAAAGAATCATGAGATCATAAAACATAAATTACCTTTTAAATCTGAGAACATTTCATGATTTCTGAAGTAAATTATCAATAATTACCATTAAACGACACCCGTATCACAGCTCGAATCTATAGATTCACATTCACACTCAGTGAGCTGCGAAAAATATAAAAAGAAAAGAAGATTTACCGGTAACTTTCCTAAATGTACTTTATTTATCTGACATGTCTGATACGCGCTAGGGAATGGGAGGGCGACCGCAGTCGAGGTGGAAGGCTGGATTAAGTTTCCTCGACTCGAAAGCTTAGCATCGACATATAAAACTAAATGAGAGATGGATCAACTACTTAAGATTCGGGGCGGCGCTACCGATGGAAAAGCGAAAGATCTTTACGTGGAAAAAATGAAAGCCATTTTCCACAACCACATCGAATTGATTGAATTATTAGAACCACGTACCCGTCTCGAAACACCGTAAATTCAAATTGACGCTCCCGGACATAGAAAGTACCCGCTACATAACGAGATGGTGACAAAAAATTAAGTACAAAGGTCGGCGCTATTAGAATCTGAGTATTGAATGCTTTCTCTAATAGATACCTGAATTCTAATCATTTTAAAGCAGACCTCGACGAGAAGGTGCGATAACACAACGGTGATCGGCGGGGTCCACGCCGTGACCACCGGTGCCCTTCCGGTGGCGCTGCGTAGGGTCCACCCTTCCGTAACCAGGTGCCCTTCGGGTGGGTCCCACTCCACGGGAATATCATACTCACAGGCATTTTCTTTCGCCTCAGTAGAGACTCGAACCCGGGACCGGGGCTTAAGGTCCGATGGGAGCATCTGCTACGGCCCCGAGCTGGTTGGTGTAGAGATGCTCAGTGGACAACAAGCCTGATGCGAGTTGTGCAGGCTTGGCGTGCTCTGTGATGGACACTGTGATACGAGGTGAACCCCACGATGAGCCACTGGGCACCGTGATCACGAAGTCCCACACCATAAGTGACCCTCAAGTGATCGATTACCCTTAAGGTGGTCCCACTCATAGGTCTTGTTTAGCAGTCCCAGTGCTACTGGCCTTTGCTTTCGGCGCCGTGAGGCTTTGAGCCGTCTTGTGAAGGTGCCATATGATAGTGAGCCACCTCACTGTTCAGCGAGCTAGCCATTTATATAAGAGTCCTTTGCGCATGGGTTCGGCTCTCACGGGTGAAAGAAAAGGCCGATTGGGCTGCTGTGAAGCCTGAGATGCAACGTCTTCTGGTAAAGCCTTTGTGTGGGATCCCGCACCATCGTGACCACAGGGTGCCCGCCGGGTGGCCGTGACATTGGGTCAGCCTTCGTAACCAGCAGGTGCCCGCCGGGTGGATTAAGAAACTCCGGTTTGGTAGTAGTGATGCTCCGTGGACCTTAAGCCCTTTGGTCTGGGTTCGAGTCTACGGAGCGAAAGAAAAGTACAGGGAGGGGCTGATATTCTGTGGTGGGACCTACGAAGGGCACCAGTGGATTCTGAAGGGTGTACCTGATGGAGCGCTGAAGGCTCCAGTGGTCACGAAGGGTGTGGACCCCTGATATTGGTGGGTCCCACTCATAGGATATCCTCATTCCCGAGTTCCTTTTCGCACTCCCCAGGAGATTCGAGACATCTTTAGTCGATAGAGCTTATCTGGTACATTTGGTAGTGCTTTTATTTGTGAGATTAAGCGCCGCCGTGACCACGAGTGCCCAATTATTGCGTAGGATCCTGCCGTAACCAAGCTGGGTGCCGCCGGTGGGTCCCACTCACCATGAATATCATGCCCTCCCTAGGCATTTTCTTTCGCCTCAGTGAGACTCGAACCCGGGGCCAGGGGCTTAAGGTCGATGGGAACATCTCTTCTTAGCTGGCGAGTTTGTCTGGGGCCAGAGGCATGACAGCTGGGATGAGGCAGGTGCTGAGGCTGTAGGCGGGGGCATCGCCAGCCCAGAATCGCGATGTCGAGCATGGAGAAGACTGGGCGTGGCAAGACAGGCAGCATTCAGGCGTGAGCAGTGGACTGCGAGAAACGCGGATTCGGGGTTCTGCTAGCGAATCCACCATGATGCCGACATTAGTAAAATCAGTGAAGTCTTCGTTTTTCGTGGCATACGCGTGATGCTCGATGTGAACAACGATATTCGGGCGATCTGTATAGTATGGCGCCATGGCGGGGCTTTTCTCTTGACCGTAACCTTTAGGCGAGCAGTGCCAGACGTGGCGTAGGCGAGGCTGCGGTACTGGGCATGTCGTAGCGTGGGCCGAACGCCGTACTTTAGGCATGAGATGATATTAGAGATGCTCCCGTTGGACCAGCGGCCCAGTCTGGGTTGTGGATCTCTAGGAAATAAGAAAATGCTGGGGAGAGGGGGCATGATATTCTTGTGAGTGGGACCACTGAAGGCTGCAGTGGTTCACGAAGGGTGGACGCGATGGAGCCACGAAGGGTACCGTGATCTGAAGGGTGTGGACCCTAATTGATATAAGCGGGTTGAATAATTCGGAGTGATGGTATGCTTTTCGGTTGGCCGAATAGTCTATAGCCATTATAGCATATTTTATGGGGATGGGATGGCAGTAACCGCAGATGATGTCATGGAAGGTCACCCGTGGCGAGCGAAAATCCACTTGCCAAGAAATCGAAGGAACCTGAAGCATAGCCAGCTTTTTGGGTCTGATGGCGGCCAAGCCAACACTCCTTTCTTTGATCGTAACTGCGATCACTAAAATAATGTACGAAAGAAAATTTGGCTTTAAAAATAGAGATATAATCATAATCAACGATCTATGAACTTGCCAAGAATCACGGGTTAAGGCATGTATATTTATAGGTTTTAAGCAAAAGCGAAACATGAGAAATAGCAAAGGCAACAACATGGCCTAAATGCACATTATTTTAGGTCATCCTAGAAAATCCATAATTTTTGAATTCAATCAACAAAATGCATTATTGATTATAATGCATTTAAAGAAGGCGAGACAAGCGGTTCACATTGATTTGGAGAGGAGCTTGTCGATGATTTTGGCTATGGCTTCGGAATGCCGAACAAATTCATTAGGAGAATGATTAAAGTAATTGTTATGCAGTGGCAGAATAAAATATCGTACCTTTGATCGAAGTGGACTTTGTCGAGAACGACGATCCCGAGGAGGAGACACAAATTTCACGAGGTTAAATCAATGGACCAAAGGCCAGATGAAGACCTTGAACATATTGAAGCTTCTTACTTGCGAGGTTCATTATGCTTATCCTAATATTTTCTTCCTCGAGATTCAGTGCCGTCATCATGCCACATATGTTGGACAAAAAGAGTGCCTTCTAGTCTGTGTTAGAATAAAACATAATAATAGAGAGAATCTAAAGCCCAGCATACACGATTTGGAATCCATGGTTGGCGATGCGGAATCAGTGAAGATATAATCTGATCTCGAATCTTCTGCTTATCCCAGTTTATGACAACGGCCAATGAGGCTACTCGCGAGTTAGAAAAATTTTCTCTCTGAATCTGTATCATAATTAAAAAATAACGTATGTAAAGTTGGGGAGGACTTGAGCATATTTATAGGTTCGACCACGGGCCCTCTCATTCTTGGCGGAAAAAAAGTGCTTTCGATAACACCCGGCCGACCCCATATTAAAATTATTAGAATCCATATATCTCACTTTATTAGACCAAATTAATCCGGTTAATTTCAATTAATAAAGCCAGTAATAAAATCACACATTCTCCCACTTGGGCGATATTAATTGAAACAAGCGTACGCACCTTCATATTGGTCTGATTATGTAATAGTCAATCCCGTATAAAGTCTCGAACAACTGAATCATGGCGGTAATTGCATGTACTCACACGAGGCCCTTCCATGGTCCGCGAGTGCTTTCCAGCTTTCTGCGATATGGATTCAATGGTAGGTGCTAAATGGACAGCCTATCATAATGAGTGATACTTTGTGTGTTATCCATTTTGTTAGTCAAATTCTCCTCTCCTTAAGTGTCCGCAAAAACCTAGTGTCACGGAGAATATCCATCATGGTTCCAACGAACTGTATATGTGTGTTACCTTGATAGGTAACTTTACTTTATGTGTAACAAGACATATTATTGGAGGCTAATGCCAAGAAATGCCCCCATAGCCTATGCTTTCGAGTTTACCTGATGCCTCGAGATTTTCAGCGATTATTTGTACCGACTTGATAAATCTACATTCCTGGAAATACCTTATTGAATACGAAAAAGTTGATACATTCAATTATTGCAAAATGTAATGAAATCGGATTGACTTTCATAAAAGCAACATAAAACTTAACGACTCCCACTAATTTACAGTATCCCATGATACTCCCTAAGCCCATGTTAATGACATGTCGATCTCAGATACACAAGGCGAAGGCCTTTAGTTAAGCCAGTCTGCAATCATATCATCTGTTGAAATGTGCTCCTTCTTGATGTCACCGGTTGAACTTTTCCTTTATAGTCGGTGCTGACCTCCATGTTCTTAGACCCCTTGAGACCTGTTGTTTGTTAATAAACAACCTTTGGAACTATTGTCACAATACAAGCTGTATGGGCCTATCCACAAAAAATCAAATACGGTTAACTCATAATGAGGTTTCGAACTGGTACTAAGTAGTATGAAAAGCATGCTACAAACTCAGCTTGCATGAGTAGGAAGCTATTGATTTATGTTTCTCACTTTTCCATAATCTTGCACCTCCACGCTAACTTAAAGATGTAACCTGTTGTTGACTTCTTTTTCATCACAGCGGCCCAGTAAGTCGAATCAAGATACGACTAAATTTGTAGGTCCACGAACATGTTTGGCAAATCAACATATAGTCTTTTGTTCTCTTTTCAGTACCTCATAACCTTCTTGTGACAACCCGAGTGCAGTGTCTGGATTTGACGATATGCCTAGAAGTCCACATTGCAAGCATAATATGGCCTAGTGCATACTTGAGCATGCATAACCGCCTACGAGTGCACTAGCATAAGGTATACTCTTCGTTTGGGCTTTCTCGATATCGGAATGAGGACATTGTGACGGTTTCGACTTATCACCTTTATGGGCGGGGCAATTCACGGCTTACATTGTTGCATGTTGGATCTTTGCAAATACGATCAACATACATGCCCTGCGAGATGGCTGATAGTCTTGAGCGATTCTGTGAATCTCAATGCAAAGACAGGCACCTCACGAGATAACCCCATGTCAAAGTTCTTTAATGACATAAGCTTTGTCTCTGTGCGATGAAGCGAGTCCTTTTGCTTACTTGGCGAGGATATCATCCACATAGAGTGATAGGAAAATAATTTCCTCAGCGACCTTACGATATATACATTGATCTGCTGTTCTCAACAAAACCATATGGAGAAACAACAACAACATGAAACTTTAAGTATTGTGCAGAAGCTTGCTTGAGACCATAAATAGACTTTTCGGTCACAATCAAGCGTACTGAATCATTTGCCTCAAAACTAGCCGGGTTGCATCATATAGACTTCTTCGTTTAAGGTCTCCGCATTGAGAAGGCGTTTAACATGCCATGCGGTGTAACTCATATGAGAATGAGCAAATAATGCCATGATCACTGCGAAAGAATCTTTGCATCTGGGAGAAAAGTTGCTTCATAGTCACACTCCTTCTCTGCAGTGAAACCTTTGGCTACAGTCTGGCTTTAACTTCTATACCAATCTTTCCTTTAGGGTCCCTTTTAGTCTTATACACCCATTTCGCGACAGTAGATTACATGACCTTCAGTTATTAAACTAGTTTCAAACTCCATTATGCCTATATTGAATGAATTTGTATCTCTGTTTATCAAATACAGTTCGATGAGAGATAAAACAACTTCTCTGTGAAAGGTATTGGATGGAGTCAGGCAGGCTGTGTGATGCTCTCCTATATGGGCTAATAATTAAGTTGGTATAGCTGATCGTCTCTCCCTAGTGGATCTCTGCTTACTAGGTAGTAATAGCCACAATTTTTGTGAGCCTTGATGAACTAGGTAGGAGGCTGTCTCGACAACGGATCCGAGTCTGACCAGTTGTGTAATGGTGTGTGGGAGTTCAAATTATGTATGGGAGGAGATAAAGATACCATATTGCAAGTACTATTATCCTCTCCCAAATGAATCACGTGACGACTACTTTCTTCGGCCACATCAAACTCAAAACATAGCATGCGTGATTCCACAATTCTTGTACTTTCAGCGGATTATCGGCAGATATCATGATCTTAGGGTAAGATAAAGTAACAGAAATTAGTTGGAGTCCAAACTTACTTAATGTTGGATTATACAACTTCATACACATGGAGATCCCCCAGGCAGATGGTTTAAGCTGAAACTACGCTTCCAATCCATAACTCAAAGGTGGAGTGATTTCAACTTTGTGGGTGATTGGGGTATGTATAAATTGACAAACTGTGGAAAACGGACAGTTGCATTTTCACTAAATCGTACTCATACATCTGTTTCATAAAATGCGGTTGCTTTAAATACACCGTTTTATGGACTTTCAAGGAAAAAGTAAACAAAAGCGTGCGTATCCGAATCACTCAATGTTGCGAATATTTTATCAAGTTTGTCGGCATCGCCGTAGCGCTATAATACTCTCCACCTCGGTCGGATCCCAACAACCTTTTTATGACACTTCCCCATTTGTTTCTCGACTTGATTAAAAAATCTTGAACTTGTCAAGGGCTGGTACTTTTCTTTTAATCAAGTACCATACAAAATAACCATATCTGAGAATAAGTCGCCAAATGGAAATTGATGAAATAATTTCTACGAGTTGTAGTATAAGGTCACTTATATCGGTGTGAATGACATCGACAAGTCGAGAACTTGGTTTGGGTTTCTTTTTCTTATCTTGGTGCATTTTA
The DNA here is from genome assembly GCA_016808115.1 of Tetrastigma voinierianum. Taxonomy (NCBI): domain Eukaryota; kingdom Viridiplantae; phylum Streptophyta; class Magnoliopsida; order Vitales; family Vitaceae; genus Tetrastigma; species Tetrastigma voinierianum. Next base: position 70,484 of record JAEQBH010003370.1, read on the forward strand.
CCTCCTCGACATTCTACGCATATCTCTAAGTCATTTTTAAAAGAGCCGACGGGATGTTAGTCTTTATCAGGCCTTTCTACTCTGTCCTTAGAGATGTGTGGCCAGTTTGTACCCTGATGCATAAGACTCTTCCTTAGGTAATGGTCTCTTAGAAACAACCGCACCGATGTATAAAGCGACGTATATGTCATTTAAGGGAGATAAACTCGAAATGCGTATAATCAAGTTGGGCCTTATGGCCCGACACCCGACCTTATTTGAATTAAGAAATATTGATAACAGCATTACTTTTTTTGGTACCAGAAATAATCATACTGTCGAACACGATCGACTTCAAATTAGATCTAAAGGAAGAGACCACACCAAAGGTGTCTTTCAGCATCAATTTAAGCGAGTCTCTAAGTCGATCGTCTCCCGAGAGAACACTTGACATCGACTCTCCAAGTTTGTTTCCTATGATGAGTTTTGATTCATCCTTATTTGGCTTCCTGGGTTTATGAATCCACGTATGAGTAGCCTTGACATGATTGGTGCTCCGCTGTCGACCACGAAGCTGGATGGTGCTTCGAGATAGGTTGGATTCACAAACAAGTGTTAAAAGTCATTACTGTAAAGCCACGTTTGGACATCCAGCTTTAAATTTTTTGCAGCTCCTTGCACAAGCGACCTTTATTGCTACAAAAGAAGCGACGATCACGCCATCCTTTTCGAAAGAATGTCTTCTTTGGACCCATATTGTCAGATTGGTCGATAGTTTCTTGAGTACCTTTATGAGTACGACTTTTGAACTCTTATTTTTCCTTTTATGGGAGGCCCCAGAAGCATATAAAGGCTACAGATGTAACTATACTTCTTAAGTTTCTCTTCTTACGCCACCACCATGTATCAAAGTCATTAAGCGACCAAGTCTCATCTTGAGAATTGTAATTTGTCTTTATAATCCCAAAATCATGGAAGGGTGTTTAGGGCTTGATGCACAATGCAAGCATCGGGAATGAAGCAGCATTAGGCTTTAAGCCGTCTTTGGGTCTCTCATCCTCGAGGACATAATCTCCCCAGCAATAGTACCATCATACTTCGTGTTGAAGAGCTTTTGAAGAAGTGTTCTGACCTCGGCATTAGATGAAATTCGATTTCTAGCCTCTTATGGTACATGCATCATTTCCTTAGCGATCTGGTCAGTATTAAACCACTTTTTAAGTGTTCTTGAATGGATTTCTTCATTGTCGATAAGCAAATCAGGTTGCTTTCCCCATTTCGGAGGTAGCATAGTCAGTTTTCTCGGCAATCTTTGGTGGTTGTAATATCTGTGGCTTATCTTTTTGTAAGAGCAATGTGAACATCCATGACTCCATTCAAATAGAAAATCCTCACTTTCATTTCTTAAGTTCAATCCGGTAAGGACCTCGGTGAAATGGAATTTGGGTTCTGAGAAAATTGGCGAAAAACAAAAAGCAACAATACTGATAGGCATCATGTGAATGCTTATCTGAAATTACATACATCATCACATAATCACCTTTGAGCGAGAAAAATATATGGCGTCACGATTGTACACTCTCCACATGACAGCGGCCATGAGAACATATTCTAATCTTTCGTGAAATCACCACCTTTAGGTGTATGAACCACTTAGGTCGATCATTTCTCGAAACACATCTTATACTGTATCCCTCACTTGGTAACACGAGGATCACCTCCTTTTGGGAGTATGATCACCCAAATTAAAAGCAGGAGACATCCCACCACAATGGGGCGATATTTCTCAAACCCAGTCAAGTGTGCCACTTTGGCGGTCACAACCCGATTGAATCCTTGAAAATTTCTCATACCAGGGATATATAATCTTTATGTATCACATTCACTTTATATATATATGTAATGCGGTCTTAAGCGAGGGCGTATGTCTTTTATTACATGTCATACTAATTATCTTTTGTTTAATTCATTAATAGTCAATGAATTACACTCTACACATAATAGTCCTTATGTGGTGATATACATGTGAGCTATCATCACCGTATTTCGAAACCATAGAAATCTGAAAACCACCTTAATACCACTATCTGGCGTACATAGAGTTCTTTGTATTTTCCGAATCTGTAACAGCTTCAAACATGTAAAATAAATATACCACATTGTAGAGCATCTCGATATGAGCGCGTTGGTACGAGTCGTCAAGCGGGCGTGGACGGCGCCGCGCCACGAATAACCATCGGAAGGCGGTGGGAATGCGAGCGAGTCTAAAGGCTCGGGTGGTCGGGGATCACGGGCCGGGTGGCGTCGGCATAGCGTTATCGGTAGTCGGTATGGCATCATCGGATCATGTCAAAAAATCTGGTCGGGCGTTGTGGTCGAATCAGCGGGTGGACGTGGCGAAGTCGGGTGGCATCGGGTTAGGCTCGGGCCGGGTGAATAACGTCGGTATGGCGTCGGCTTATCATCTTGAAGCCGGGCTGGCCGGGTCATGTGAATAGGTGTGACATCAGCATGGCGTCCGGCAAACCCGATGGGGTTAGATGCGGCGTGTCCTTCCGCAGCGAGTCATCCGCAATCTTGTGGCGGCGGCGTGAGGGCGTCAGGCCTCCCTACGGTGACGTGCCACCTGCGTCTTCGTCTTGTGAGTAGATTCCCAAATATGCAATAAAATTCAAGTTTTGATTTGAAGAAAGTTTTCGAATGGCTTTGATTTGAAAACCCGAAGAATAAAATATTCCGATTCATATGTTTTGATTCTAATCCATGGGTTGGCTACGATGCAATTGTTTGGACACGAAAAATTCTTCTGAATCACCATGTTAGAATAAAAAATATAATAATAGAGAGAATCGAAAATAGCATACGATTTGGAATCCATAGTTGCTTGATGCGGAATCGGTGAAGATGCAACGAATCACGATCTCAAAATCTTCTCCGCTTATCGAAGTTTATGACAACGGCAATAAGGCGCCACTCATGAGTTAGAAAATTTTTCTCTGGATGCAGTATGTGGTAAAAAAATAACGTATCCCTTAGGGTTGGGGAGGGACTTGAGCATATTTGTAGAGTTAGACCACGGGCCTCGTGCAGTAGGAGTAGTACTCGACCCATTGACCCGTATTAAACTTATTAAGAATCCATATATCTCACTTTATTAGACCAAATTAATCCAGTTAATTTCAATTAATAAAGCCCACATTAATGAAAATCTTACACTATATTCATTGATATATCCACATGGAATACAATTTCAAAAATAAAAACATAAAATACATAAGCCAGAAAGTGAAGGTTGTTTCACTTTGAATTATGCATACTTCAATCCATGTCATTTTAGGAACATGGGATTGATCATTCAAGCCCAAATCAATCCCTTTTTTTTACCTTTCTCTTTTGTTTCACCATTCGCTCTTGCTTTTTAATGGATATGTGATCCGCTGACACGTTTTTGGTGAATTTTCCTTTGAAGCCTCATTCAGCGGAGCTCTTGACCCGTTCTGGTAAGAATTGCATCATTTTCTTTGTCCAGAACTTGAGTCGTTTTACGCACAGGTGATTCTTCATAATGGGTATAATCTTCTCTCATGGAGCTATTATCTGGACAAGACTCGGAATCTGATGACAACATCTAGAATGAATGATTTCATGCACATTAAGCCAGGAAATTCTTGAAATTAAAATCTATAGAAAGGGAATGACGGCCCGGACTAACAAGTTGCTTCAAAGAATTTTAAAGCCCGTTAACAGATAGTTACTAAATTTGATACAAAGAAACACTAGGAAACCCTAGGATCTTTCAATTCCGGTGATTGCTTATAGTAAATTAGAGGCCAACAGGAATGTCGTAGCGATGACTGAAAGGTCTAGCAAGACAAAGGAGGTGAGCACCAAGGAGTTTAAATACTAAAATTTGATGCCATACTATGCTTCCACTGACGCGTATCCATATCCATTTGGATAATCACCTGAAGTGTGCTATTAACATAAAGGAACTAGATGAAGGCTACTAGTGTTTAGGAAATATGCAAGAAGCAATTATCTTACATTAGAGGCAAACCAATGGAAATAAAGGCACATAAAGCAGAATTTGATGCTTATAAATTTAGAGCACGACCAGTTCACCACCAGCTCTTGGTTTCCATTTGAAAGCGATTAATGACAATGTGTGTTACTACCAAGACGGTGAACTATTTGATTACATTATATAAGAGAAGATTAAATTATAGATGAATAGAAACAGCAGAAATGGACGATCATCGGTAACAAAATAATCATGAGATCATAAAACATACAGGAACATTACCTTTTAAATCTAAGAACATATCATGATTTACGGATGGGGTATCCATAATTACCATTAGCGATAGCACCGTATCCAGCTCGGAAATCTGATTCACCTTCACATATGAGCACAACGAAAAGACGAAAAAAGGTTACCCGTATTTCTTAAATGTGCTTTATTTATACAACAACATAATGCAATGCATATAGGGAATGGGAGGGGGTGGCCCAGAAGTCGAGGTGGAAGCTGGACCAAGTTTCCTCAATAGGAATTATTGATGGTTCAATTCCAAATGCTTATCATATGGCATATAAGACTAAATGAGACATGGATCGGTACTTAAGTTTCGAGAGCTGACCTTCTCAATGGAGAAAGCAGCCTTTTTTGTGGAAAAAATGAAAGCTCTTTTAAACCACATGCAAATTGATTGAATTTTAGAACCATGTACCGATTTCAAACACCATTAGTCAAGCCCGACCGCTCTCGACCATAGAGTACCTTGCCTGGATGGGATGGTGATAAATTAAGTACAAGGTCAGCATATTAGAATCTAGAATTATTGAATTCTCTAATGGTACCGCAGATTCTAATCATTTTAAAACACACGTCCGGCCCAGGAAGATTACGATAACCTGACGATTGATAAAAGGAAGGTTGAATATTTCAATGATGGTATGCTTTCAGTTGACAAATAGTCTCATAGCCATTACGGGGATAGCGTTACAGAGAGATGAAGTCATGAGTCACCCAGCTAGCCAACGAATCCATGAAATCGGGAACAAAGAAGCATAGCCACGACTTCTTTTTTGGGTGCGATGTGACAACCCGACACACCTTTCTTTGATGCATGACCTGTGACCACTTAAATAATGTACCAAAGAAAATTTGGCTTAAAGCGGAGATATAATCATATTAAGCAGTCATGAACAGGAAATGCGGGTTAAGAGGCATGCTATACATTTACATAGGTTTTAAACAAGCGATAAGCAAAGAAAATAACAAAGCTGACAACATGGCTAATGGAGTATTTTGAAATTCATCCAAATAAAACCCGTACTTTTTAAATTCATTAAACAAAATGCAATATTGTTTATAATAAATTTACAAGGGCAGACAAGCGATTCCTGGATTTGGAGGAGCTTGTCGGTCGATACAGCGCAACTCGAGAATCTCTAACAAATTCATAAGAAGGTAGTTGAAAAATTGGTATGCCATGACGAATAAAAATATGTGTCTACCTTTGATCGATGGACTGTCGAGAAAGCACGAAGGCGATCTGACGAGGGCCTACAGAATTTCACCAGAAGTTGAATCAATGGACCCAGACTAGATGAAGAACCTTCCAAACATATTGAAGCTACTTACTTGAGGTTCATTATGCTTATCTAATGTTTCTTCCTCAGTTCGAGTGCCGTCATCATGCCACACATATTCATTGATATATCCACATGGAATCTGTTTCAAAAAATAAAAAAACATAAAAGCAAAGAAAGTGTAAAGGTTATTTAAGCTGAATTGTGCGTCTTGACCATATCATTTAGGAACATGGGATTAGAGTCATTACAGCCTTACCTTTCTCTTTTGTTTCACCATTTAACTCTTCTTTTTAGTGGACATGTGTTCCACTTTAACCTTTTTGGTGAGGAAATTTCGCTGAAGCCTCATTCCCGACCGAGGGCTCTTGACCATTCTCATTAGGCGCATCCTTTTAACGTCGAACTTGAGTTGTTTTACGCATAGATGATTCTTCATGATGGGTATAATCTTTTCTCATGGAGCTATCATTTGGGTGAACTAGAATCGATGATAGCATCGGAGGTAGTGATTTAAGTGCTGTTAAACAAAGGAAAATCTTGAAATTAAAATCTACGAAGGTGATAGCAAACTAACAAGTTGTGAAAGAATTTTATTATATGATAGTTACTATATTTGATACAAAGAAACACTAGCGAGCCACACCAAGGGATCTTTCAGTGCGATGATTGCTTATAATAGTAAATTAGAAGGCCAACCAAGATAATCATAACGATGCGACTGATCGCAGCCAAAGACGAAGGAGAGGTGAGCATCGAGGATTTTAAATACGAAAGTTACCACTTACTATGCTTCCGGAAAAGTATATCCATATCCATTTGGATAATCACCTGGCGTGCTATTAACCCAAAATGTCGGCGTAATGAAAGAAACAATGTCGAGATAGTTGAAGTTAACAATAATTGTATCAAAATGGCCTCATCAAGTGATTTTAGTTTAGGATGTTATTTAGGAGTGGCGAGGCTTCCGGCGGATGCTGGTCCATGGACATCTTGACCAGTACAAGTAGTTGATTTTAGAAATCTCTTTGGGTGTAACATTCTGAGCAAATTGCCTTTCATCAGTTAAGGATGAGGCACCACGATAAATACCGAATCCGACTTCGCTACTTTATGGCATTTCCCTGCAGCCATACTTATGCAAATTGAAGTTAGTCTTTCTTATCATCTGAAATTTTTACAAAAAACAAAACAAAACAAAACAAAACATAAGAAAAAAAAATCTCTTCCCGAAAAATGGAAGAGAAGAAAGGTATATCATAGTCGGCTACTCTCACGACGGTTGGACTTTGTGAAAAATTAAATTGTGTCGATCTGCTTCATTTAAAAGAAGTGATACTTATTTATTTTCAACTTAACCATTTCACGCTCCAAAAATATATCAAGAAAAACAAACCTGAGGTATAATTAATTAAAATAGATACTGCGATCAAATATCATAATTGCTTTTTCCTACCCAGCTTGAGATACGATAGGCATGGGTATACGATTTTGCTTTTCATTTTGTTTAATTAGAAGCCCAATAAACAAATTGGATCTTATTTTAAACATGACTATTAAATGTTTTCTAATGAATATGAAAACTTAGTTGAGGCTTCTTTGTTCTTACCATTTCACAAAGCAATAAGGAAAAAGAAAGATTCTGGTTAGGCACTAAGGAAGACCTCTTATATTTAGGATTGCTTGGAGAACTTGCAGATTAAGAGAGAATAATTTGATATCTACATCGCAAATTTAAGATTGAAAACAGTATGTGATTTGATATATAAGAGGGAACAAAGGCAATATTGAGGAGGAGATGACTTCATGAAACATTAGATAGCAATCATGCATCGAAACTTCTTACATTAGGCTCCCCATCAGATGGTTCTTCCACTGAAGCCTTCTCATAACCTTCATTCCCTGCATCACTTTCAATAAACTTTTAGAGTGCAACCTAATTAGGAGTAGTACGACATTATCTGAATCAATGTCTTTCAACTGAATTCTCTAGCAAAAAAACATAAAATTTTTTGTGCGACCCCGGATGTATTCTTTTTTCTTGTGATTGTTTATTTTTTTTTTTTTTGTAGATTTGGGATCTTTTGCTTTCAGCCTTTTACTTGGGGACTTTACTTTTGGAGTTCCATTGAATGGAGAATCTAAATCTTTACCCTCCCTTAAAGGTTGTCTTCAGGAGGAGAGTCAGAATCTGAAGATAACGTCAAAGCTAGATGAGTTGGTGCCTGTTCAACAAATTAAATTCTCTCAATGAGCATACAGAAAAAATGATAGTAAACAACTATAAATCCAACAAAGCAAGCAAATCCACCAAACAAAAAAGAAAAAAGCAAATACAAAACTATTTTTATCTTTTCTTTTAGCTAGATGAACCTTCCATAGCTAATCTAAAGACCATCCATGATGAACAAATTATTCCTAATACGAAATGGTTTAACAATAATTTGGGTAAACATAGTTGTGACAAGAAAACTAACTAGGTAAACTCTAAGAATGTTACAACTAATAAACTCAATGGTACCTAACAAGAAACGTGATGAATCAAGAAAACCATTTTCCTTTTTTTATTGCAACTAATAGGCATTTGTTGCATGATCAATATGACTCTAAATGATTCTCTTACCTAATCCCACCCTCTTCTCCACTAAACTAAGAAGTGAAAATTGAAAAAGCGTTGTTTGGTTGTAAACGAGATAAGCAATCGAGGGTTCTCCTACGTCAGCTAGAGCTTGGATACACAAGGACAACATATCAAGAAACACCTTACTTACATAAGTTACCCATGTGTCTTAAATTCAACGGAGTCATTAGAGACCACATGAATAGTGATAAACTTCAAAAATTCAAAAGGCTGAAATCGAGAGTTAGAAATTACAATGGCCCGAAATCAAAAATAAAATATCAACAAATCATTTTCTTTAAACTCCTATTTAGTCGAAGGCGTCACTGATTATGGTAATACACGGAAGGAATGCGACCAATCGGAGATTCCTCCACAGGCGCCCATCTTGATCCCTTTATAATGAAATATCTGACATCCACCCAGTCGGTCTGGTTTTAAGAAAAAACTAGTCTCACGATTAGGGCCAGATCCACCCGGACCGAGAGATGGCGCTATTTAACAATTAACTGAAAATCGGGAAATGGTCAAAAGATTCGGCCCACCACAGAATCTGCAGCCGAAACGAACACAAAATTTAAGAACGAGAACTCCCGAAGCAAACCACTAGATGGTAAATACTAAATGTCTGTAGCATTAGTAATAAAGGCCTGCGCAAATCAGGCTTGTCAGTGGTAAGGGTTCGGGGCGGGTACGCCCGCAAGACCATTCCTTGAGCTTTGAATGAATTTCCTCGTATCATTAGAGGATTTCACCACTTCCTTGAAATCAAGTGCACTCCTCTCGCTTGAGAAAAAGCTTAAATCCAAAACAAGGGGTGCCGAATATCATATCATATCATAAAAACTTCGAGGGTGAAGGATGTCCTCCATCGAGGAACCACCATCCCAACAAAGAGATCTGCTAGGAAACCCTAGTCCCGAGCATTGGCAATTTCACGCCGTGAGTAGAAATGGAGAAGTCCTAACAGCAACAAAAACAATGTGAAACATGAAGCTGAAATTCTAAGTGAAAAGCATAAAAGAATAACAGTCCCTCTTCCACTCACTTTCTAGGGAAACAAACGGAAAATCCCCAGTGGCCAACAAAAACTCCGTTGGAAATATGATAGATGGGTTACCCAATTCAGTAGGGAGAATCCTACAGACAAGGACAACTGTGCTCCTCTAATTTTGATGGGTTGTCCATCTAGATGGGCCCGGGACTTTCGACTATGGGATCTCAGTCTACGACATATATATTTATTTACATCGATTGCCTTTTGAAAAAAATGAGTTAATTTCAAGCATATTTTTTCACTTACTACTTCATACAAGTTTTATTTATTTTAACTCATAATATAAAAATAATTTAAAATTTTAAGTTTCTAAGTAATTTTATTTATATTTAATTTTTTGAATTTCATTAGACCACAAAAAATTATAAGAAAATCATTTTCCTTAATATTATTATTATTATTTTCTTTTTTTAGTACTTTTTGGGAACCAAACATAGACAATGTAGAAAAGGTAAACACCAAACCTTGAATATTTATTACAACTATGGAACAAATACTCATTAATGCATAAATGTGATTTGAACCAATGACATTCCATCAAACCAAACTCCAATTTTCATAAATACTCAAGTTTGATGTATTCGAGTTCAATATGAGTATCATGTTTCTAACAAAAACAGTTTCGACTCCCTTTGAAACCTAAGAAGTACTAAAAGGAGAAAATAGAGAAGAAAACAAAATAATTAATTTGACATTTATTCATTAAAAATAAAGAAAACAAAATATAGAAAGAAAAAAAAAATAGATAAATAAAATTTTAAAATAGTATTTTTATTAATTCAAAATTCAAAATAATTGAAAATAAGATATGGTGTTTAGAAATTAATTAAAAAACATAAATATAATTAATGAAAAAAAGCTGAAGACAAATTGAAAAAGAAAAGAAAAAAGGAAATGCTTAGGTGATTTGATGGACTCTTTATTAAATATAAGTCTCATCTAACCTTAAAACATAATTATCCTAAAAATAAATCCCCTATATTATATATAGCTAATTAGACAAGTCGGCGTCTAATCGCTACCTCGTAGATAACCTCTACCATTTATTCTTGGTTTTTGGTTCGGTTATTTTTAAAATTTTGAAAGTAAAATCGACAATCGGAACCTATTTCCTCGGTTTTAAAATTTTAAAATAATAATTTAAAATATTTCAATATATATTTGTAACTGGAGAGAAAAGTTTGAGAGTATAAGGTGATCACATCTATCATCTGTCTCTTTCAAACAAACCAACATAACCCATAATATAATATCTTTTACCCACTTTTTTTTCTTTTCTTTTCTCTAACACCTTCTTTGGTCCAAAACAAGTCGACCGAGATCTGTCAAATCACTAAACTCTTCAATCAAAAATTTTGATAATAAATGGTGATTAAGTCATCCAATTCGTTTTATCTTTGAGTAAAGATCTACAATATATTGATATAATAAAAAATTTTAATTCCTAAAAATATATATATAATAAGCCTCCTTCTTGACCACCCACTTTAAAGATTATAGTTCCATATTAAGTAAAAAAAAAGAATTGGTTTAAAAGGTAAACAAAAAAAAGTTATTTATGAAACTAACTATATTTTTATAACACAAAAATATCCTCATTTTAGATAAAATTACTTTTAAATATATTAAAACCCCGAAAAATATTACAAATATAATTCCCTTTTTATATATCGGTTTAACCATCACTAAATTAGCATTTGAACAAACGAAGAAGAGGGTTAAATCTAGATTTGTATCATACACACAATAACTATTTAGTTTTGACTTAACATGATTAAGAATTTTATATTTGAACAAATGTTAAAGGGGTTAATATGCAAAAAAACATTTCAAGGTTTTTATTTATTTTTATGTTATTTTCCTTTTAAAAATGAATTAAAATAAATAAAATAGGTTTTAAATAATAAATATAAATAATACGTTAGATTTAACTTCATTTTTTCTTTCCTTTTATTTTCTTTTCCTTTCCATTTTTCCCAAAATTTTCTGGAACCAAACACAGATAGAGCATCTAGATTAGTGCAGCAAGTAGCATCCATTATCTAAGTTGAATGTGATTGCACATTATTTACAGAGTCTATTAGCTCATTGTACAATAATATATTCTTTCTATCTTTATCGGAACTCTCAATAATACATGCATGGTATATTTTTTGATTTCGGATGGCATTGTCCTTCTGTTCTACTTGTTATCATTTTTCTTTTTTCTTTTTTCTTTTTTTTTGGTGTCCTTTTTTCCCTAAAAAAAACAACATAATGAGACACACATGGGGCAAGGAAATAAAGTAAGAACCATCCTTTTGGGACTATCTTCAATTAATAGGAGATACTTTATATATAATTCAGTGAGAAAATTCATCAATGACCAAATTTGTAGTAACAAGGCACTCTGAGGCGTATGTTGATGTCGTCTAAAAGTCACTACTAAAACAATTTTTAACTCATATTAAGAGTAAAATGGGGTAAATACCGGAGTAGGGCTAAGCCCTTACAGAGTATGATACGGTATATTCAGGTTATAAGAGTATTTTTGTAATTTGATCATATCCAGGGTTACTATAAATACGAGATATAATCCTATTTTAATAATAGTAAAATTTTGAGTCAACGTTTCTGTGGGTATAGGCACACTATCGAACCACGGTATTGTGTTATTTTTAAATGACATCGTATGACTTAAAGTTTATAAAGGTGACACATCATATAAAAAAATATTTAATTGTGAATGTTAGTTTTAGGTTTATGGTGTCATTTTATGAAAAGTGAAACCATATGTAAATTAAAAAAAAATTTGTTTTGTAGTTAGATGTACTAATTTTAGATTGTAAGTCATTTTTTGAAAATTGTTATCATATCCACAGGTTTACATGGTTGTAGGAAGGCGAAGGACGTCGAAAGGGCCTTCTTAGATAAAGCGGAAACATGGAAGGTTGAAAGGTGTTGTAGTGTGAGGAACTCTTAAGAACATGAAGAGAAACTAAAAGCATTGATTCTCTACTGCAAGAATTCTAAGGGATTGATTAACTAATTTTTATAATCTTCTTTGTTTTCTAACAGTTTTGTTTTTGGTGATCATGGTGGGTTTATGGGTCTTATGTAATTAAAAATTAACAAACCTCTATCGTTCATTATACAATGCCTCCATTTATTTAGCTTACGGAGTTTCTTCGAGTCTGTATGTTTATGATTTTTGAACAACGTTTTTCTGAAAAACAAGAGGAATAAAAAAAACACAAAAAACACGTTTGATTTATTGTGAAAAACACGAATAACACAGAAAATACTAAATTAAGAAGAAAAGTTTCCAGAGAACAACACTATTTTATTATTTCAAAAACTTTTCTCAATAATAGTTTTTAGGAACCAAACAGAAAGCCATTAAATGTTAAAAAAAAGGCTATGATGATTTGCGAAAATCTCTTCTCATATTTTCAAATTAGCAATTCAAAATTAATATACATTCGATGTAATATGTTTTATTTTGGTGCTCACGATTTAAAATACAATGGGGTTAATTATTAAAATTTGAAACATCATTATTTGTTTTTAACAAATAAGTGTGGATTCTATAATATTTTCTGGCTGGTAATTTGAGCTGGCAGTTGGTGGCAGGACCAACACAGTAAAGTGGGCCAAACCAATTTTATTGACAAAAAAAAAAAAAAAAGCAGGACAGAATTTGGCTAAGACGAATTGGCCGGGTAAATGATATATGGATGAGTTGACCCGGTTGCCAAACTTATCTGTTATCCGAGCATTCAATTCCCGAGCCCTAGTTTCCTTTTTTGTTTTTATTTGTTTGCAAAACCTTGACTCTTCAGCTCAAGTTCTTGTCATAGGCCTCCGGCTCCTCGGCAGTGATCCTCACAGCTTTCTTGGCACGGCTCCAAACCGTGGAAATCTTAGTTTAGGATTGAGGTTTAAGGGACATGAATATATGATGTGGCCCCGAAGTGTGGGTTTAGATGTTCATGATTGGGCCTTATAATCGATCAACGTGTAAGCCCAATACTAAGATTCATAGCTCTCGTGGCCGGTTACTTTCTTGTGATTCATTCTTCATTATTTTTTGAAGTAAGATTATTAATGAAAAAACAAAATTATGTATCAAATAAGGTGCCTTATTTTGTTTAAACATTTGCACTTTTGACCATCCTCATGTAGTAAAGCAATGTTTCAATAGGACCCGGAGTCATAATGAGGAAAAGTGTCACCAGTTTGAGTTTCAATTAAGACAATTTCCTACATTATAACTAAATATTTAGTTATCAAATAAATAAAACATTTTCGCTTTTTCTAAGCAAATATATTTTCAAAAGAAAAAAAAGAAGGATTTTTTGACAATAAAAAATGTAAAGGTTTGTTTGGTTACAATTTTTGAAAATTGTTTTTTTATTTTAAAGAATAAGGAGCATATGAAAACACATTTAATTTTTCTTTTTGTTCTTAAAAATACGCTGAACATACAAAATATTAAATTCAAAAAAGAAACAATAATAAGTTTTTAAAGGATCATAAATTGGGTTCAAAGGTTCTCAAAAACATTTTTTTAGTCAAGCAGCCCTCTATTTTTTAAATTGTTCTTATAATTTGAATTTAATATTTTCATGATTTTTAAACTAAGGATTTTGACAGTTGTTTAAACATAAAATACTATTTTGTTGTTCTTTAAAAACAATTATTTTCTCTTAATTTATTATTTTTCTCTACATATAACTATACGATGGCCTTCGCAATTAAGAGAGTTGAAAAGATCCTGGAAATCGTTTGTCTAAAACGAAATGCGTGATGGAAGACCAGGTTGCATCACGGTGCACTCCATATGCTCCTTCTCAGATTCATTGTGCCTCAGTTTGAGCAGCCTTATCCTACGGATGCGGATGCTTCGGTCTTTTGCAAAGATGTAAAGCGATTCTGAGTGCAGATTTCTTGCCATCATCTTTCATTGAAACTATGCGTTGGATTAACATATCATTATCATTCCCTGTTACGTCTCATTTTATGGCCAGGTCAAGCATTGAACAATCCATGATCGAAAATTGATTCGTTATAACTAAACACAATCTTTGGTAAAGGAATTGTAATTATCATTATTCACAAGTATAATTTCACCAGTTTTGTAGTTTTATGCCGATTAATAGCTTTTTCTGTTAAAGCGAATGAGTTATAAACATGGTTATGCTACTTCTTGTAAAAACAAGCATGAGAATTCTGAATGTTATTGTCTTGCATTTCGTGAGATAATATGTTGTTATTTTTTGTTTGTTTTATCCAAAAGGAATTGACTACTAAATGTTACTTATGAATACAAATTTTAAGAAACTAGTGCTTAATTTATGATTACAAACTAAAAGAAATTAGTAATAATTTTAATGAAAGAAGATGGAAAGAAATTGGTACTTTGAACCATCCAAGCAACTTGCTAAAGAATAATATTGGAACAAAATATCGGAACAGTAGGATGCATAATAATAAATAAAATGTAAGTTCAATCCAAACCTCAAGGACAAACCCAATCCGATCCAAGAGCTTAGTTGTGTGCAAACCTAGGTTTCGAAAGGTTGTGTGTATGTAAGTAAGAATTGACATGATGCAATGGATATAGTTGCTTTAGAACTTGTTATGGGTTATTCCTTCTATAGTTATTATTATCTTATTTAAGGCAAAGTATTATAAACTAATAATTTTTTTTTTTTACTTATGTAGTATAATTTTTTAAATCTAATTTTTCAATATTCAAAACAATTCTCCCACCATCCGAAAATTAAGAGTGGACTAAAAGGAGTTATCAAGAGATTGAAGCCAGATTTGGATGGACAGACAAAAGCTTTGAATGAGGTATAACAATAACTTGTGTTATTTTTATAATATATATTGTATTTGTAATGTACATTAATAAAGTAAAGAACATTACAATGTAGGTGAAATTATTTGTTGAAGGCCAAAGAGAATTTGAAAATCTGTAACGGAAAAGCAATAAATCAATATCTTCCAGTACTCATTATATTTATTTCTTTTAAATAAAATTTTTTATTATTTTTATTAAATATATGTGGTGCCTAATATGTTTTTTTTTAATAATAGCTTAATAATTGGAACAATTATGGTGACCAGGTCACATCTTCAAAGATTCTTGTCAAAGTTTTAAGCGAACATGTTCTTCATCTAATTGTGAAAGAAATTAGAGCACATAATCATTGATTCATACAAAGTTGCGTAATTATTTGGCAATGAAAAAGTTGCATAAGTTAGTTTATGTCCACTACAATATGTGACTTTAAGTTAAGAATTTGATGCAAGAACGAAGCGATGAAGATTTTTACAATCCAATTGACCTGAATCATATTTTTAATGGTGATGATATATTAGATAAGTGGATATGAGAAGGAGAAGAACATATTTTGTAATTGATAATTTTGATTGGTCGAATCAGATCTTCCCTTTAAAGAAGGTAAGTAGCTCGTGATGATGGTAGCCTGAAGTTCTACGGGGTAAGTAAGCGTCTGCTTCGTGCGCAAGAAGATGCATTGGTTCTTCGTAAATGTAAAGCTCCTCAAAATAATTTTTCAAATTCTAATAGTGATGGTGGCGATAAGAGTCAATGAGGGTAGCAACATTGGTGGAGCGGTGAAGATGGTGAAGACACTAGTGGGGACAATGGAACAAGTTGGCATTGGAGCAAGCGGTTCACATTGATAGTGATTATGTTAATCAAGTTGATCACTTGACATGTCGTAGGCACGGGGAAATGAAGTTATTATGCCCACCTGAATACGATCATGGATACGAGGCAGACATATGGGAACAACAGCTTATGAAGTGATTACATTTTCGGCGATGATGACTATTCTAGTGGGCATGATTACGAATCAACTATAACCCAGTTGATAAGCACTTCCAATCATTGGCTCTAAGGATCAATACCATTTCGAGGGAGTGGGAGATGGATCCTATCATAACTGGAAGTAGTTATAATTTTTAATGCTTTTGAGTGGGTATGATTTTGATCAATATTTAACTACTAGAACATGAGCTAGTGATTCTTATGGATATGATCAATCTTTTGATACTTGATTAGATCGCTATCGGGTTTTAGATACTATCGACATGGTGTTGAGCCTAAACGACCTCCGAGTCATATTTATTTTCTAATTATGGATCATCCAGGCCAATCATCTCAATAACACATTCAAGTAATGAACAATTCTTTCAACCACATTCTCATTATACAAATTATCGTCTGGTTGTATGCTCGTCGTAGTACTAATGATGATGGTAGTGATTTTGAGAGCCCCTCGTCATTGACATGGTATTGATTGAGTACTTGATGACATTTTGTTAAAAAGATATTATGTTTGATTTAAAATAATTTCTTTTGTTAGTATTATCATAAATATCTTTCCCTGAATCCTTCATTAACTATTTAAATAATGTTAAATACATAAAAAAATTGTTTTATTAAATTTTTAGCTTACTTAATTATATTTAATTTTCTAATAATTTATATAATATTTTAATAAGTTTTAAATATTTTAATCATATTATTTTGCATATCGGCGATACTTGACGATACATGACCGATACATCTTGGGACCATCGATCATTGACCAATACCGACTTTAGACATGCTTCCACTTGACACCTCTATAGTTTTCTTCTTAATGAAAAATAAAAATAAAAATAGCATTAAGAAAAAGCAAAAAAACCAAATAGTTTGGTTTTTTCTATACAATCAAAAATTTAAAAAATTCAACAATAAGCCATGGAAAGTTAAAAAAAAAAAAAATACTAAACATTGAAAGCAAATTGCTTTGAGCAAAATCAAACAAAAAAGAAAAAAAAATACAAACAAACAACAGCCATCTAAGTTACATTTGAGTGTGGGGGAAACGATTGAAACGTCTAAATGAGATCCACATAATTGTAAATAATGCAGCTACTTCGCTATTAATTAGTGCGACTTTTGGTGGTGGTAAAAATATCCATCTAGATGAATGGATTGTCATGGGAAAATTCTGGTACGAAAAGTTTGTTTGAAAAACTTTATGTCGAACGAACACGTAGAAAGATAAAGAAATTCCCTGCAATTTCTTGCATTTCCATGCACAATCTAACGATTCCTTAGCTTCTCTGCCTAAAGAAATAGCCTCCCTCAAGCTCTTGAAACCATTTAAAACAAAGCCTAAGCTTTCTAATATAGTCCATCATTTAATCACATTTCTTCTACAAAACGAAGCAAGCGAAAGCAAATAGGAAACAATCCAAAAAAATTACTTGGCGTAACTTTTACTCAACTTTCCGTTTGATTTACAACAAAACTTAGGAAACTTGATTACAGAAAATCACATTATGAATCTCATATAATGCGTCTTTCCTCTGGTCCCATGGTAATGAAAATTCAAAATGCGATATCATATTAAAGAAGCTAACTCTCATAAAGCTCAAGCTTGTAAGATTTGAAGTTTAATATAGATATAATATCTTTAACATAACATAGCCTCACAAAATTATAAAAAAAAAAATCATCTCGAAGAATGTTGAAGAGTTTCTTGTCACATGTTGCAACTCGTGAGCATTAATACTAGAGGTGAGGCGGGCGTGCCTTCCCTCATTAGTCGAGCCTAAACAAGAGGTTTCGTGGAGTGGAGTTGGTTGAAGCTGCATCTCCCATCTCCATTGTCTCTTGGGATTGGCGGAACACATGACACGATTCTCGGAGCGAGATGATGCTCTCAATATGTGGTCTCTTCATACGCTTCCATTCTTTGGATCAAATGCGAGATCCATGACCTCCATTACTCGCTACAGGAAGACATTTCTACATAGTCATGAAGGGTGAAACCGACTCTGAACACCTCGAGTTGGCCTTCTTCCCATGAACATTTTAAAAGCGAAAGAATTCCATAGCTGTGTACCTCTCCTTGGTAGACGCCCTACTTGCTCCTCCATGATACGCGATCGATTGAAAAAATGTTCCAAAATTTGTCCAATGAATTAATAATCGATCTATGAAAATCATTATAAATTAGCAGACGCAACTATAAGGGGGGCGGGCCGAGTAAGTGCTCGGGAACATTGTCCCCTTCTAAAGTTACGAAAAACATGAGACGAGTTCATCATAAGGAAGCCATTCTACCAGCATTCGTCATGCCCTAATTAAGTTATGCCTCTCTGATTTATTTTCTCCATTCATGCAAGCAATAAGAACTGAGCTTAACTTCCTTAGGTGGAGCAGGTAAGTGCTCACGAGACATATGCCCCTTCTAAAGTTACGAAAAAACCTTGGACGAGTTCGTAAGGAAGCCACATGACATGTACTTATCATGTACCCCTAAACTAAGTTATGTCCTCACGAATTTATTTTACGAATCGAAAACTCACCCTTAGCGAGAACTGAAACAAGAAAGAAAAGATTACAATCAAATTGTTCATGCACGGAGCAATGTACCTCTCGAAGGATCCTTTTACCACAAGCAAGTTTGCTTTGATTTGGGTGAGTAGTAGTAGCGCTAAACCGCGGAGATAATCTTTGCAAGACCAAATCACCGACATGGCGATCGGTGTGTCGTCGAGAAGGACATTGTTGAGCAGATCAAGTGAACAATAATGCCATCCGGTGGTTGTGAAGATCTCTAATCTTTGAAGCAATGTCAATAGCAATATTCAAATTCTGTAGAAGGTTGAGTCTTTTTGGTTCATGATCATGATCTTCTCGTAGTACTTTTGGATGGAGCCAACCCTCCAAGCTTCCTTGGCATCAGATTCCAAACACAAAGAGCCTTGAAGTATTCCTTTGAAGTCGAAACTTGAGCAAGCACTCAATGTTTTGATAAGATTCTGTGGCCAATTCTTCTCGAAGCTTTGCACTCCGACATGAAACTCTTAGAGCTCCTTTTCTTGAAGATTTAGCACCTTCCTTCTTTGTGGCTAATGCATCTTGTTCAAGGAGTACTCGCTTATAGACAAACCATAACTTAGGTACCAATTATGTTGGACTCTAGAAGCCTCCGGTAGCTTTGTGAAGATCAGTATGAGACCCTCAGCCTGACATTTATGCGGCTACGGAGAGAAACATTAAATTTGCTTTTCAGTGGATTATGAAGAAGATCGCCCGGCCAAATAAAGCATGAGCGGCAATACCCAATCTTTGGAGCCAAACTATTTTGGCGCAAGATCCTTGTTTGTAGGTAGGTGGGGCATATGGAAAGATTAGCTCGGGATGCCTCCACGTATCCATGGATTCCCTTCAGCGAAACTATGGTGTGCTTCCAAAGGCACTTGATGTGAACACTTCTCCTTCAAGTTGATTGGACTGTGAGGTTCAAATAGGTTAGAAAGGAAGTTCCCAAGATATAGAATCCACACACCGATTTGTTAGGAGAAGAATCTATATATTCTAGACCTCTTAAACTGAGGACTCGGGAATTTCTCCTTGAAAGAAGTTGCCATCTGAGTCGAAGATCTTCCTCTGCTTGCATTTACTAAAGGAGTTTGGAGAACATGGATAATGCGGTGAAACATCGGATCTGCAGCATTTATCAAATTCTAACTCCAATGGCGTTAGACCAGTCAAGGCATTGCCATAAGTTGAACACTAATACTCGAAAAATATCCTGAAGTTCTTTGAGGATTGAACCGGTGTAGAGTTGTTATTTGGAAAGAATCACATCTATTAGGGTAGGGAGGTTGGGAGTTGAAGGAATTTCCCAGATGAGTTGTTGTCATATAAATAGAGTAATTCAACGAGGGTTAGGTTACCAAGTGACAATGGTATGGTGCGGAGGTTTTTCTTCCCAAAACCCCGGGCTCGCATTTCATGAAGATTTCCATCTCTTGTGGGAATAGTACTGTAAAATTTGGTTACTCGAGGCTCGAGAATGTGAGATTGACAAGTTTTTCAATTCCATAGGAATTGTTCCATGAATCTCATTTATTCAAAGGGAAATCCAGTTGATACGAGTTGAAGATTAGCTATGATAATTTGTTAAAGAAGCTTTAGGAATTGTCATGAGCCAATATTTTAAGTTTAGTGCGGTTTACTAAAAAGGAGTAA
This sequence comes from Tetrastigma voinierianum, assembly GCA_016808115.1. Taxonomy (NCBI): domain Eukaryota; kingdom Viridiplantae; phylum Streptophyta; class Magnoliopsida; order Vitales; family Vitaceae; genus Tetrastigma; species Tetrastigma voinierianum. The sequence continues at coordinate 90,788 of JAEQBH010003370.1, forward strand.
TAAATCTAAGTCATGATCTTATGCAGCGAGACCAATCTATTGCACGGCTCATGTTTATGATTTGAAGATTTGAAGCCTTCCCGGATCTTGGGCCCGATCCAGTGAAAGTGTCAAATAAGTGGATATATACGGGCTGAAGCATTGGATAATGAACTTTGAGCAGGACACAGCCAATTTGTTTTGCGAAAGGCAGGTGAGATGAGGAAGGGAAGACACCAATGTACGGATGAATGCTCCTCAAGTTGGTTGCTTGCGATGTCAATATAGTCTAAAGATGAAGAAGATTTATAGAGGGAAGAAGGAATTATTGCTCATAGAGCTGGTTGTTTGTAACCAATTGAATAAACTCTAAAGATTGCGATTCAACGAGTTCCTCAAAAATTCTACCTTCAAATGGTTATCCTACGAGTGTGATGAGGGATGATTCCCAAGTAAAAATTTGGTTACTGCTGTAAGGTTGTTAATAAACCGAATGACGTTTGAGTTGAGAGGAATGAGTTCTTGAGGATTTTCCTATGAGCTTGTTATCGATCAAATTGAGGACCTTAAGATTCAAACAATGTGTAATGATTAGTGAACTTCTCCCCAAAGGTATTCTTAAGAACAAGGACACGTAAATGAGCTCAGCCCTGTCGAGGTGGTATTTACATCATGGAAGAGCTATTATTTTGAAGGATTCTTGTTCTAAGAAATGTGAGGTTTTCGATATGGTGAGAGGGACCGCAGTCCATATGAGCTCAAATTTATGGCCATGACTGATGGACATGCCGGCGGCTGTAAAACACCTATCGATGGCAAAGTGGACGGTCGTTCCAAAACTTCGGCATCCAGTAAGTCATGAGTGATTCCATCTTTAAATGCAATCAAAGCAAGTCCATCGGTTTCGTTTTGCGGCGGGCGAGAGGCGTGGTATGGCACCAAAGGTAGATACAAGATGAGGATGGAGTGGATGAAAAGGACCATAATGCCTTCATATTCACTATAAAAGAAAACATGCATTTCCTGTGAAATTCACGGACAGAAATTAAGATCAATTTTAGTTGTTCTTAAGATCGTACTTGTGACAACAAGTTGTTTTTGGATGAAATCCAGATCAGCTAAACACCTCCTCTTTATATGAAAAATCCTCCAACATTCATCATTCAAGATCTTCATCTAGCTAGTCTTGCTGGTAGTTGGTAAAGGATGTGAAATAATTAAATTATAGCTTTCGTGTAGACTGGGTTCCTTTACTTTATGGGTCCATATATATAAACCAATTAAGTGTTACTTGTTCTCTTTTCTACTTTTGACTTATAAGCTTGTAGATTGGGTTTGCTAGCTCTTGGAAACTATCCTATCATGCATTATCACAAGGGAACTGTTGACATCAATGACATAGTAATGAACAAATGAAAAGTTGTATCCTTCTCAATGCGGACTTCACACCAAAAGTTTCATATTTTTGCCTTGCAAAGTTGTATTCAACAGATGAAAGTATGGTGTCTCTGACTGCTGCACGAGGAACATTGGGATACATTGCTCCAAAATTATTCTACAAAAACATTGGAGGTGTCTCATACAAGGCTGATGTTTATAGTTTTGGAATGTTGTTAATTGAGATGGTGAGAAGAGAAAAGAATGTGAATCTGTCTGAGCACTCCAAGTAAAACATATGCTCATCTTAGGTTTATGATAGATGTCACCAAGGGGATAACATAGACTTGGGAGATGCCACTGAAGATGAAAGAAGCTTGTTAGGAAAATGGTGATGGTTGCACTATGGTGTATACAAATGAAGCCCATAGATCGTCCTTCGATGGCTTGAAAGCCTTGGAAATGTTAGAGGGAGAGGTTGAGTTGTTAAACATGCCTCCTAAGCCTACTCTATACTCCGAGGAAATGTTCGTTGAGAATCATACAAGCAATCCAATAGAAGCAGCAACTACCTCAAGCAATTCCATGGGTACAATTTCATTAGGTGGAAGGTAGTGTAGTTTTTTTCTAACCTCTAATTGACTGTGATATTATATATTTTGTAATATAGAGCACGAGTGTGGCCTATAACACTTCTTTCGAGGTTCATATAATGTAATATTGTCTTGAGGCATTAGCATGAAAAAGTACCCTAGCGACAAACATAAATAAATATGTAACTAATAGCAGATTATCTATGTGTTATACGATTTAAACATGCTTGAATACGAATGCTAATTGATGGTCTAAGGCATGGTTCCGCTAGTACTCCTAATAGTGGATTTAATAAGACAACACCATATGACTTTAACACCATAAATATATAGCAGAAAACAAAGTCAACTAACATTAAATAAGAAGAAAAACATCAAAATAATGAAAGAATGAAGAAGGACACAATTTTTATGATAAGAGCATCTTACCTATGTTCATGAATGAAAATGTGGGAAAATTACGCCGATATTTCGGAGGAATTTGGATATGGTGTTGGGAAAGACTACCAAATACAATTATTCTAAAAATGATATTTCCCTCTGTGTGCCAAAAATAGATTCAACAAATAATTAATCCAACAACAAAGCCAAATCAAGTAACAATAAATCAACCTGATAAGAACAATTTTACGTGGAAAACCCCCGAATGAAGGTAAAAACCATAGGTTTCGTGAAGCCATGGCTTCCTGTTCCAACAATGACAATAATAGGTTACACAAAACAACTCTAACAAACAAGACTAGAGGCTAGCAACCATACATCAGACATCGTTCTTGGAACACCAAAACAATAAACATTATCGAGGATGGATAAATCGCAAAGTGAAAGAAGATCTCATCAAATGGTGGAATGACCAAATGGGTATTGTGGAGAGCTTGCTGCAGGGCTTACAATTATGCTTTCCATTAATGGAACTATAGCACTTTTACATGCAAGGCTTATGAGTATATATCATATTTTGCCCCAATGCCAAGGAGTAAACACATCTTTCTCCCATTCTAATGTTTCTACGGAAGGCAACACTTCCTGACCATGGATTATTAATTAGAGTTTCATCCATATTCCTTCTCTGGGGTGTTTTGGTATCAGGAAGAAGAGCCAGTGATGAATTTCCCGAGGTCCATTATTTCAAGGGCAAAGCAAGCGGAGAGATCAAGGGATGGTTCTCTTAAAATGTCATCCTACCCTTTTCATTTGTGTCCATCTTCTACTCCTTATTGTTACAGCAGCTTATATAGAAAGCGATTCTTTACAAGATAAATTTACTGGACCGAGGCTTGCTAAGAATTAGATTATCTAGAAGGAAGAATGCAAGATGAAGAAATCTCTTTGAATCGATTCGATCTATGGATGATTGGGATGAAGATTTTGGGAGCCTGGCCTATTGATTTTGTGAGCAAATCGAGATCACAAAGCGGCTTTCAACATGGAATATAAGTAAAGAAAGCGAGAGACTAGAGAATAATAAATCACAACTCTGATATCTGTTGTTTTCTTATTGACTATGGAAAATTGGAAGTAAGTCACTAGGGGTTGTTGATAACTCAATGATTCATGGTATGTATCATAAAATAAAGAAGTACATGAATAACCTTTTTATTTCTTGGTCTTTGTTTTTCTTTTGAACTTGAGCTTTCTTTTCACTTTCTTTGGTGCCTTCGCTCTGAGTTTTACCTTCTTTAAATGCCAACCTGTGGACCATCAACCACATATATGGAATATATTATGTGGCGAAGTTTTATGATTTCATGGAAAGACAACAGATGTGAAGGAGTTTGGGCCTCTGAATCTTTCGGCTTTCCTTTGGTTTTTCCATTGGTTTTGCTTTTCATCATGTCATTTGTCGGTTTAGCCAATCTTTTAGTTTCAAACATCTTGTCAGCTAATCTTTGAACAAAATCTTCTATTATCTGCATACATGTTGTTATGCATGGAAAGGAGACCGTCATTTATACAAGATTGTGTGTCTGCAATCCTCTGCTGGTCCTCAAAAAAAAAAAAAAAAAAAAAGATGCTAACCTTCAACCATTGTTTCGACCTCGTAAACATCGGATTGGTTTCAATTGAATAAGTCATTCATAATAGCCTCCACTGACGAGAAATATACAATCAAGTCAATAAACAAAATAAAATCCCATTCATGCCATTTTCTCGAAGACATTAAGTACACATTTGCCAGTGCTTCAGATTGGCTTTGGGTAGGAGGCAGTTTCAAAACATGAAAAAAAGAAAGAAAGAGAGTTCACTAAACTATGAAGCTTGAGATAGTAGGATAAAATAAAGAATCCCCGAAATAGTTAACTTATTTCTTTAAGATATTAAAGGTGAGAACTCTAAAGATAAAAGAGCAAATTGGTGGACAAACCTTTGTATTTTAAATGACACGAAGAAAGAAAATTATGTGTTAAATGGCAGCAACAAATTGCTTTTAATTGAATAAAAATTAGATGAGGAGTTTATACTATATTTGTGCAATCTTCGTAAGCGAGGCTAGGAATGAAAAGCTGTCAAATTAAAATAGACTTAATCTTGATGTCACAGAGAACTATTTATATCATGTATAACCAAATCATTTTAAGTCTACAAACAATATCATCAAATTTTCAATAATCATGATGTCCCACATATGTAAATATTATTAAATATGTTAATGCTATCAATTTTAATTAAGTCACAACTAACGTCATCCTAATAATTGGATTTTAAGTAGTGGCTTTAAGGGTATAATTGTCATGGAATTAATGTGTTGATACATTAGAGATATTTCTCATTTGATGAGGGGCCAAATTAGAAATATCTAATATAGTATGACTAATGTAAGGGTTATGTTTCCCGATCTTTTGGCCTTAATGACAAGAATGTTTCGTCTCTCCCTATAGTGATGGGGATATAAAGAAGAAAAAGAAGGGTTTCACTATGAATCTACAATTTCCAACAATGAAAACAAGTATCCTTCCACTATACAAGCTTTATATAGGTATATTATAATTATTTGAGTAATTCAGCATAACTTCTCTCTGAGTATTTAGACAAGCCTATTATATCACAGTCCAACACTCTAAGATTATAAAATATATTATGATATATCGATCATAACAGTGGTTTAGGCATTCAAAATTCTTCACACCAAATTACAATGCATCTAATTATTGAAGATCTTTATCTGCATTTTTCCCACTTGACTAGTAGTCACGTCGAAGAGTGATTTTAGATAAGCGTTTTAAACAAAGAAAAGAAAACGGAGTTGTTCAACAAATATATATATATATATATCAGAGAAAACACTTTGATTTTCCTAATATCATAATATTAGGTCATATCATATCTTCCCAATTGTAGAATTTAATTAAATGTCAAAGTGTTATGTAGGAAATTTTAAATAATTTGAGTTCTATTTTTATTAGAATATGGAAGGAATTATTTAAAATAAAAGAAAAAGTGAAAGCCAAGTGAGCTGTAGACAATTAGAAGGAGTTTTAGAAAAACAATGGTTGCTTTCCCAATGTAATAATAATTTTTTAATTAATCAATAATATAATATAATATTAAATATTAATAGTATCTTACCGCTCTATAGCACGGAGTTAACACCTTTACACTTTCTCCGAAGTCTTTTCCGTTTGCTGTCTTTTTCTCTCTCCAAACACTTGTGAAAGAGTGAAAGACCGAAGTCAAAATCCGCACTCTTTGCTCGGTTTGGAGAGCTCTACATGCAACTATACATTGGCTTCCGCAATTAAGAGTTGAAAAGATCCACCAAATCGTTTAAGCTAATGCAGTGATGGAAGACCATGAGTTTGCATGCAGACTGCACTCCATATGCTCCTTCTCGATTCAGTGCCTCGGTTGAACCGCCCTTATCCCTACAGATGGTCTTCCGGTCTTGCAAAGATGCTTAGCGATTACAGTCTTGATTTCTGCCACATCATCTTTCATTGAAACTATCGTTGGATTAACATATCATTATCATTCCACATTACGTCTCATTTATGACGGTCAAGCATTGAACAATCCATGATCGAAAATTGATTTCGTTATAACTAAACACAATCTTGGTAAGAATTGGCAATTATCATTATTCTAAGTATAATTTCCAGATTTTTAGTTTTATGCCGGTGTAAGGCTTTTTTTCATGTTAAACGAATGAGTTATAAACATGGTTATGCACTTCTTGTAAAAACAAAGCATGAGTACAAATATTGCATTTCGTAGAGATAATATGTTGTTATTTTTGTTTGTTTTACCTCGAAAAGGAATTGACTACTAAATATTGCTATGAATACAAATTTTAAGAAACTAGTGCTTAATTTATGATTACAACTAAGAAATTGCGTAATAATTTTGAAAGAGATGGAAAGAAATTGGTACTTTAGACCATCCAACAACTTGCTAAAGAATAATATTGGAACAAAATATCGGAGCAGGTAGGATGCATAATAATAAATAAAATGTAAGTTCGATCAGGCCTCAAGAGACAATTGATCCGATCCAAGAGCTTGCGATTGATGTACAAGCTAGTTTCAAGAAAGGATTGACGTGTATGTAAGTAAGAAATTGTTTCTCAATGCAATGGATATGGTTGCTTTAGAACTTGTTATCGGGTTATTCCTTCTATAGTTATTATTATCTTATTTAAAGGCAAAGTATTATAAACTAATAATTTTTTTACTTATGTCGGCATATTTTTTTAAATCTAATTTTTCAATATTAAAACAAATTCTCCCACCATCCAAAAATTAAAATTGGACTAAAGGAGGTTATCAAGAGATTAAAACCAGATTTGGATGGACAAACAAAAGCTTTGAATGAGGTATAACAATAACGTATTTATTTTTTATAATATATATTAATATTTGTAATGTACATTAATAAAGTAAAAGAACATTACAATGTAGGTAAGAATTATTTGTTGAAGGTCAAAGAATTTGAAAATGCACTAACCGGAAAAGCAATAAACCAATATCTTCCCGGTACTCATTATATTTATTTCTTTTTAAATAAAATTACTATTATTTTATTAAATATATATTGATGCCTAATATGTTTTTTTTTTTTTTAATAATAGCTTAATAGTGGAACAATTATGGTGATAAGGTCCACATCTTCAAAAAGATGTCAAAGTTTTAAAGCCAAACATATTTCTTCATCACAATTTGTGAAAGAAATTAGAGCACATGGTCATTGATTCACACGAGTTGTGCAATGATTTGACAATGAAAAAGTTGCATAAGTTAGTTTATGTCTACTCTGATATGTGACTTTAAGTTAGAATTTAATGCAAAACGAAGCGTGAAGATTTGTATAATCCAATTGACACGAATCATATTTTTAATGATGATGATATATTAGATAAGTGGATATGAAGAGAAGAACATATTTGTAATTTGATAATTTTGATTGGTCGAATCAAGATCTTCCTTTAAGAAAGGTAGAGAAGTAGCTCGTGATGATGATGAGTAGCACAAATTCTGAGGTAAGTAGCGTGCCGTGATGCGCAAGGAAGATGCATTGGTTCTTCTCGTAAATGTAAGGCTCCTTGAATAATTTTTTCAAATTCTAATAGTGATGATGGTGGCGATAGAGTCAATAGAGGGGGTAGCAACATTAGTGGTGGTAGTGAAGATAGTGAAGACACTAGTGGGGACAATGGAGCAAGTGGTGGCATTGGAGTAAATGGTTCTGTTGATAGTGGTTATGTTAATCAAGTTGATCATGACATGTTGTGGGCATAGGAAGTAGAAAATTGTGCTGCCACACAGGAATGCGATCATGGATACGAGGCAGACATATGGGAACAACGAAAGCACACAGGTGATTACATTTCCGGCGATGATGACTATTCCAGTGGGCATGATTACAGATTCAACTATCACTAGATTGATGAACACTTCCAAACATTAGCTCTAGGATCAATACCTTATTTGAAGTGGGAGATAAGATCCTATCATAACTTTGGAAGTAGTGATAATTCTTCCAATACTTTTAGTGGGTATGATTTTTATCAATATTTAACTACTAAAACATGAGCTAGTGATTCTTATGGATATGATCAATCTTTTGATAACAGTAGCTTTTCTTATCGAGGTTTTGAATACTATCAACATGGTGTTGGGCACGAAGAAGCCTCAAGGTCATATGTTCCTAATTATGGATCATCAGACCAATCATCTCGGCTTGACACATTCAAAGTAATGAACAATTCTTTCCAACCACATTCTCATTATGCAAATTAGATCTGGTTGTATGCTCGTAAATAGTACTAATGATGATGATGTTTTGAGCCCCCTTGTCATTCAACATGGTATTGATTGATGTATTTGATGACATTTTGTTAAAAAGATATTATGTTTGATTTAAAATAATTTCTTTTGTTAGCATTATCATAAATATGTTTAACTGAATCCTTCATTAACTATTTAAAATATTAAATACACAAAAAATTTGTTTTTATTAAATTTTTAGCTTACTTAATTATATGTTAATTTTCTAATAATTTATATAATATTTTAACAAATTTTAAATATTTTAATCCATATTATTTTGCATATCGTAGATACTTGGCCAGGCCTGCGACAATACGTCTTGAGACCATCGAGTAGGTGACCAATACCGCGACTTTGAACCGTACTTCAACAAGCACACTCTATGGATTTTCTTCTTAATGAAAATTAAAGAAACAAAAATAACGTGAAAAAAGCCAAAAAACCAAATAGTATGGTTTTTTCTATTCAATCAAAAATTTAAAAAATTCAACAATAAGTCATGGAAAGTTAAAAAAAAAAATACTAAACATTGAAAGAAAATTGCTTTGGGCAAAAAGTCAAACAAAAAAAGAAAAAAAAATACAAACAAACAACAGCCATCTAAGTTACATTTGGGAGTGTGGGGAAAGCGGTGAAATGTCTAAATGAGATCACATAATTATAAATGTCTGGCTAACCTCGCTTTTGGTAATTGGTAAAAATATCCATCTAGATAGATAGTTGTCATGGGAAAGAAAATTCTGGTAAAAGAAGTTTGTTTCAAAAAAATTTATGTCAGTACGAACACGTAGAAAGATAAAATTAACCAATTTCATACATTTTCTCCATGCACAATCTACTTGATTCCTTAAAGCTTCTCACATACTGAAAATAGCCTCCCTCAAGCTCTTGAAACCATTTAATGCAAAACTAAGCTTTCTAATATAGTCCATCATTTAATCACCTTTCTTCTACAAAACCAAGAACAAAAAAAATAAAAGCAAAATAAGGAAACAATCCAAAAATTCTTGGCGCCTTTGCTCAACTTCGGGTTTGATTTGTGAAAACTTAGGAAGCGATTCTGAGGAAAATCACATTATGAATCTCATATTTTAGGTGCTTTTTTTCCTCACAGTCATATGGCTAATGAATTCTAAATCGATACCATGTTAACGAACCAACTCTCGTAGAAACTCCAAACTTGTAAAGATTTGAGTTTAATATGAACTATAATACTTTTAACATAACATAGCCTTACAAAAGTATAAAAAAAGTAAAAATCATCTCAGAATGTTGAAAGAGTTTCTTGTCACATGTTACCTTTCGTGAGCATTAATACTAGAGGTGAGGCGAAAGGGCGTGCCTTCCTCCATGGTCGAGCCTCAAAATGAGGTTTCGATTAGATGGGACAGTTGGCTATCCTCACGTCTCGATGTCTCTTGGAGATTGTGGAACATCGATAGATTCTCGAGAACTGAATGATGCTCTACCAATATGTGGTCTCTACCATACCTTCCAAGCTTCTTTGGATCAAATCTTGGATCCATGACCTCCATTTTCGCTACAGGAAAGACATTTCTACATAGTCATGAAGGTGAGACCATCTCTGAACGCCTCCTTTGGTTGTGATCTTCACGTGAACATTTAATGAAAATTCCATAGCTGTACATCTCCTTCAGCCAACGCCCTACCGCCTCCATATTACGCGATCAATTGAAAAATATTTCCAAAGCTGATCAGCGATTAATGTCGATCTGAAAATCATTATAGAATTAGCAGACCTTAGTAACTATGAGGCGGAGCCGATCGTGCTCAGAGACATAGTCACTTCTAAAGTTAAAACATGAGACCGAGTTCATAGAGGAAGCCATGCTACCGGCGATGTCATGCCCCTGGTGAGATTATGCCTCATACGAATTATTTTCTCCATTCATTCACGGGACATATGCCTTCTAAAGTTACGAAAAAGCCTTTGGACGAGGTTGTGGGAAGCCACCTTTACCCGGCATATATACTTATCATTGCACCCCTAAACTAAAGTTATGTCCCTCTGATTTATTTTCTAAATCATGACTCACCCAAGCAAAGAACTGAAGCAAGAAAAAGAAAAGATTCTAATCAAATTATTCATACGGGCAATGTACCCCGAAAGTCCTTTTACCACTATGAGCCTTTGATTTGGGTGAGTAGTATTGTATTAGAATCAGCGGGAATAATCTTTGCAAGACGGAAATCACCGACATGGGCGATCAATGTGTCATTGAGAAGGACATTCTTCGGGCTTAGATCATAAGTAAACAATACCATCAGTGGTTGTGAAGATACTACAATCTTCGAAACAGCGTCGGTAGCAATATTCGACACGGAAGGTTGAGTCTTTTCAGTTCATGATCATGATCTTCTTGTAGCACTTCTGGATGGAGCCAACCCTCCAAGCTTCCTTGTGCCATCAATTCAAACACGAGAGCCTTGAAATCATTTCCTTTGAAGTCCAAGCTTGAGCAAGCACTCAATGTTTTGATAAGATTCTGTGAATTCTTCTGGCTTTGCACTCAGAACATGAAACTCTTGGAAGCTCCTTTTGCGAAGATTTAGCACCTTCAACTGCTATGGCTATTACGTCTTGTTCAAGGGAATCTTCCTTCATAGACACGACCATAACTTCGGTACCAATTATGTTGGACTCCGAGAAGCCTCCGGTAACTGTGAGATCAAGTGAGACCCTCCAAAGCGATTGTTGTAAAGCTAAGGAGAAGCATTAATATTCTTCCTTGATTTGCTTTTCAGTGACGGATTATTAAGAAGATCGCGAAAAATCTGACGCTGAGAAAGCAGCTTGATACTAATCAACGGAATATTGTACGACCCATAATTCTTGTTTGTGGGTAAGATTCAGGTCATATGGAAAGATTAGCTCGGGGATGCCTCACATAATCCATAGTTCCCTTGGCCCGAAACTATCAGTCTCATTTCCAAAAGGCACCTTTGTGACACTTCTCCTTCATGTTGATTGAATGCGAGGTTCAAATAGGTTAGAAAGGAAGCTCCCAGTGCTCTGGAGTGCTGAAAATTTGTTATGAGGAAGATCATATATTCTAGACCTCTTAAACTGCAGGACTTCGGGAATTTCTCCTTCAAAGAAGTGCCATCAGTCGAATCTTCATCACAAGCGCATTTACCTAAAGAGTTTGGAAGGCTGCGAGATAATGCATTTGTGAGAAACATCCGATTCTGCGGCGTTTATCAGAATTCTAATTCCCGATGGCGATGAACGGTCGAGAGCATTGCCATAAGTTGAACACTAATACTCGGAAATATCCATAATAAGTTGCTGGGGATTGAGCCAGGGTGAGGTTGTTATTTGAAAGAATCACATCTATTGGGGTAGAGGCTAGAGTTGAAGAATTTCCCCCGAACAAGTTGTTGTCGTATAAATAGAGGTAATTCGACGGGGGTTAGGTTGCAAGTGGCTTGATGGTATGGTGCAGAGAGTTTGTTTCTTCCCAAAACCGGGGCTCGCATTTAGAGTGAAGATTTCCCATCTTGGTGGGAATAGTACACATAATTTGGTTACTCTCAAGGCTCAAGAATGTGAGATTGACGAGTTTGGAATTCGAGAAGGGTGTTCCATGAATCTCATTTATTCCAAAGGGAAATCCAGGTTGATGCGAGGTTGAAAGATTAGATTTATAGATGGTGACTAAAGAAGCTTTGAGGCAATTGTGCATTCAAGGACCAATATTTTAATTTTAGTGCGAGTTTACTAAAGGGGTAATGATCACAAAGTCATGATCCTGTTTGTAGGAACCTAATCTATTGCGCTCATGTTTATGATTTGAAGATTTTCAAGCCTTCCCGGATCTTGTGGAATGATCCGGTGAAATGTTATCGACAAGTGGATATATATAGGGCTGAAGCATTGGATAATGAACACGGAATAGGACACGTGAATTTGTTTTACGGCGGAGACCGGAGTGAGATGAGGAAGGAGAGGCGCGATGCGGATGAATGCTCCTCAAGTTGGTTGCTTTACTGATGTCAATATAGTCTAAGATGAAAGATTATAGAGGAAGAAGGTATTGTCTCAGAGGCTAGTTTATTTGTAACTTAATTGAATAAACTCTACGATTGCGATTCGACGAGTTCCTCGAATTCTACCTTACGAAATGGTTATCCCCTATGGAAAGTGTGATGAGGGATGACGATTCCTAATTAGTGCATTTGGTTTCACATGTAAGGTTGTTAATAGACGAGGCCCATCGTTTGCGGAGAGTTGAGAGGAGTAGGAGTTCTTGGATTTTCCTGTAGGCTTGTTGTCGTCGGATTGAAGACGCTTAAGATTGAGCAATGTGATTGGTAGAACTTCTCCCGAAGGTGTTGCTAAGAACGAGGACATAAATGAAACAAACCGCAATCGAGGTGGTATTTCGCCATGGAAGGTATTTTGGAGAATTCTTGTTCTAAGAAATGTGAGGTTTTCCAATGTGGTGAGGGACCCAGCTTGAGTCCATACGAGCTCAAATTTATAGCTCACGACTCGATGGACGTCTTGACGAACTGCGAGGAAACACCTATCCCGGTGGCAAAAGTGGATCGATTAGTTTCAATAACTCGGCATCCCAAGTGAGTCATGGTGATTCCATCTTTACATGCAATCAAAAGCAAGTCCATTGTTTCGTTTTGCGATGGAGGCGTGGTAGGGCCTTAAGGTAGATACACAAGATGAGGATGGAGTGGATGAAAAGGACCATAATGCCTTCATGGTAACAAGAAAACGCATGCATTTCCTGTGAAAATTTGGGATGAAATTAAGATCAGCTGGTTGTTCTTAAGATCGTACTTGTGACAACAAGTTGTTTTGGATGAAATCCCGGATCAGCTATACACCTACTCTTTTATATGAAAAAATCCTCCGGCATTCATCATTCAGATCTTCATCTAGCTAGTCTTGTTGGTAATTGGTAAGGGCGTGAAATAATTAAATTATATGAAAGCTTTAGTGAACTGGGTTCCTTTACTTTATGGGTCCATATAAATAAACCAATTAAGTGTTACTTGTTCTCTTTTCTACTTTTGACTTATAAGCTTGTAGAGTGGGTTTGCTAGCTCTTGGAAACTATCTTATCATGCATTATCACAAGGGAGCTTTTGAAATCAATGACATAGTAAGGGAACATATGAAAAGTTGTATACTTCTCAGTGAGGACTTCACCAAAAGTTTGATTTTTGACCTTGCGAAGTTGTATTCAGGATGAAAGTATGGTGTCTCCTCAACTCTTTGCCTGAAAGACATTGGGATACATTTGCTCGGAATTATTCTACAAAAACATTGGAGGTGTCTCCCTCTGAGGCTGATGTTTATAGTTTTGGAATATTGGCGGAGATGGTGGGAAGAAGAAAGAAATGTGAATCTGAAATCTGAGCACTCAGTAAAATATTTTCCATCATGGGTTTTATGATAGATAGCACCAGGGATAACTTAGACTTGGGAGATGCCGCGAGATGAAAAGAAACATTGGGAAAATGGTGATCATTGCACTATGGTGTATACAAATGAAGCCCATAGATCGTCCTTGATGAGCAAGCCTTGGAGATGTTAGAAGGAGAGATTGAGTTGTTGAAATGCCTCTAAGCCTACCATACTCAGGAAATGACTAGTGAGAATCCTTATGAGCAATCCATTAAGCGACAACTACCTCAGAAGCAATTCCATGGTACAATTTCATTAAGTGGAAGGTAGTGTAGCTTTTTCTAACCTACAAGTTATTTCCTATGATATTATATATTTTGTAATATAGAGGCAGTGTGACATAACTCTTCTTTCAGGTTCATAATGTAATAATGTCTTGAGGCATTGGTATGATACCCTAGCAGCAAGCATATAATAAATATGTAACTAATAACCGTTATCTATGTCTTATATGATTTAAGTAGCACTGAATATGAATGCTAATTGATGCTCTAAGGCATGGTTCCATACTACTCTAATAATTATTAGTTTAATGAGCAACACCATATGACTTTAACACCAAATATATAACACAAAACAAGTAAACTAACTTTAAATAAGAAACTTATAGAAATAATGAGAATAGAAGAAGGGACACATTTTTTTATGATAAGAGCATCTTACTGTGTTCGTAGCAAATGTGGAAAGTGCAACGATATTTCGGAGAATTTGGATAAGGTGTTAGGAGAAGAACTTGCAAATACAATTATTCTAAAGTGATCTTTCCAGCTGTGTGCGAAAAATAGATTCAACAAACAATTAACCTTAACAAAGCCAACAAAACACCAATAATCAACCATCAGCACGTATATGAATATATTATGAGAGCGGAGTTTTTATCATTTCAGAAGGCAGGAATTATTGAAGGAGAGCATAAGATGCTGCAGAGCTTTTCCTTTAGTTTTCTATTGGCTTGCTTTCCATCAACCTCATTTATTCAATTTGTGATCTTGGATTAAGGCATCCTTTTGGCCTCATCTTAGAATCAAAGGAAAATCCTTCTATTATCCTATGACATGAAACCATTGCATGGAAAGGAGGAAAATGCATTCTACAAAGAAAGAAATACCAATTAATCCAACAATCACTCTAGCGAATACTCAAAAAGTAAGTGTAACCTTCCAACCATTGTTTTAAACCTTGTAAACATTAGATTGTGGTTTCAGTGAAGAAAGTCATTCATCACGACTTCCACGTGGAGGAAATATGCAATCCCAAGTCGATAAACAAATAAAACCATTCTTGCCATTTTTCTCCGAGAAGATGTTAAGGCACATTTTCCCAGTATTTCCAAGCGTAAAACTAGGTAGGAGGAAGCAGTTTCAAGCCACCGAAAAAAAAAAACACTAAGCGTGAGAAGCAGTTGGCAGGATAAAATAAAGAATCCCCAGAAATAGTTACCTTATTTCTTTAAGATGTTAAGGTGAGAACTGCAAAAGATAAATGAGCAAATTGGTAGACAAACCTTTGCCACATTTTAAAACGACTGAAGAAAGAAAATTATGTGTTCAATGGCAGCAACCAAATTGCTTCGAATTGAATACAAAATTAGATGAGGTTTGTGCTACATATTTGTACGATATGTCCCGAGGCTAGTAATGAGAAAATGTCAAAATTAAAAAATAGACATACAATGCGAGAATGTCCGAGGAAACTATTGTTGTTTATAAATGGATACGCAAAAGAAACCAAAATTTAAAGGAACTAGATGAAGGCTACTAGTATTTAGAAATATGCAAACCAAGCTATGCGTGGCAAACCAATGGAAATAAAGGCCAATTAAGCAAATCTTGCGTAACTTATAAATTTGGGAGCACGGCTAGTTCACCACTAGTTCTTGGTTTCCATATGGAACAGTATGACAATATTTACTACCAAGGACAGGCTGAACTATTTCATAGTTCTATTAGATATAAAGAGAGATTAAATTATAGATACGAATAGAAACAGAAATGGACGATCATCGATGAAAGAATCCTTGAGCATAAGACATAGAACATTACCTTTTAAAATCTAGAACATTTCATGATTTCTCTGGATGGGGTATCCATAGTACCATTCGCCAGCAGCACCCATATCCCGCTCAAATCTATAGATTCACCTTCACACTTTCGACAAGAGCACATAAAAATACAAAAAGAAAAGAAGATTTACCAACAACTTTCCTAAATGTACTTTGTTATCTGACAACATAATGCAATGCATATAGGGAATGGGAGGGGGCAGCACAGAAGTCGAGGTGGAAGCTGGATTAAGTTTCCTCAATAAGAATTATTGAGGGTTCAACTCCAAAAGCTTAGCATACGGCATATAAGACTAAATGAGAGATGGATCAACTACTTAAGCTTCGAGACTGACCTTCTCAATGGAAAAACGAAAGATCTTTCTGTGGAAAAAAATGAAAGCCATTTTATAACACATCAAAAATTGATTGAATTATTAGAACCACGTACCAATCTCCAAACACAATAAATTCAAATTGACTTCGCTCGATAGAAAGTACCCCTTTGCATAGCGGATTGTTGACAAAATTAAAGTACAAGGTCGACATATTAGAATCTAAATTATTGAATGCTTTCTCTAATAGATGCACAAGATTTTAATCATTTTTAAACCAGACCTCCAGCCCCAGAAGATGCGATAGCGAACACACAATTATTAAAAGCAAGGTTGAATAATTCGGTGATGGTATGCTTCCGAGTTGTGGATAATCTCATAGCCATTATAGCATATTTTATGAGGATAGAGTTTTGATAGCGTAACACGAGATGTCATAAGGTCACACCATGGCGGCCAAAATCCATAAAATCAGGAACACAAGAAGCATAGCCAGCTTTTTTGGGGTGCAATGGCGCGATAACACTCCTTTCTTTGATGCATAACACATGATCACTAAATAGCGTGCGAAAGAAAATTTGGCTTAAAAATGGAGATATAATCATATGTGAGTCATGAACTTTGCCAAGAATGCGGAGTTAGAGCATGTTGTATATTCATAGGTTTTAAACAAGCGATAGCGAAAATAACAAGGCAACAACATGGCCTAAATGCATTATTTTGAAATTCATCCCGAAAATCCATAATTTTAGAATTCATTCTAACAATGCAACAGTGATTATAATGCATTTACAAAGGGGCGAGCAAGCGGTTCACGATGATTTGGAGAGAGCTTGTCGATCGATACGGCGCAACTCAGAATCTCTAACAAATTCATTAGAGAAGGTAGTTTAAAGAAATTGGTATGCCATGACTGAGATAAAAATATGCATCTACCTTTGATCGATGGACTTTGTCAGAGAGCACCAGAGGCAGTCCTGAGGAGGAGACCTACAAATTATGGACCAAAGACTAGATGAATAACCTTCCAACATATTGAAGCTTCTTACTTGAGGAGTTCATTATGCTTATCTAATATTTCTTCCTCCAAAAAAGTTCATGCAATCATCATGCCTATATTCATTGATATATCCACATGGAATACAAGTTTCAAAAATAAAAATAAAAATACATAGAGCAAAAGAAAATTGGAAAGGTTGTTTCCTTTGAATTGTATGTATGACCCGTGTCATTTAGAAACATAAGTTGATCATTCGCCCATTTTTACCTTTCTCTTTTGTTTCACCGGTTGCTTCTTTTAATGGATATGTGTTCACTTTAACCCACTTTTTTGGTAGGTTCCTTTGAAGCCTCATTGACAAAGATCTTGGCCATTCTCATTAATAGCGCATCCTTTTTCTTTGTCGGAGGCAGGTCGTTTTACGCCACGGATGATTCTTCATGATGGGTGTAATCTTCTCTCATGGTATTATGGACAAGACTTCGAGAATCTGATGACAACATCGGAATGAATGATTTACGTGCACCTTAAACAAAGCAAATTCTTGAAATTAAAATCTATATAAAGGTGACAACGGACTAACAAGTTGCTTCAAAAATTTTAAAGCACATTAGCAGATAGTTACCTGTTTGATACAAAGAAACACTAGAAAACCACAGGATCTTCCAGTTAGGTGATTGCTTATAGTAAATTAGAAGGCCAACCAAGATAATAAATAGCAGTATAGCACGAGTGCGATAAGACAAAGGAGAGTGAGCATCAAGGAGTTTAAAATACTAAAAATTTGATGACTCTTACTATGCTTCCCCGGAAAAAGTGTATCCATATCCATTTGGATAATCACCTGAAGTGTCTTATTAATAAAATGTCACCATGACAAAAGAAACAATCGGATAGTTGAAGTTAACATTAATTGTATCAAAATGGCCTCATCAAGTGATTTTAGTTTAGAGGATGTTATTCGGGGTAATGAGCACAAAACTGGATCATGGTCCATGGATATCTTGACAGTACAAGTAGTTGATTTTAGAAATCTCTTTGGGCGTAACATATACAAACAACAGCCTGCTTTCATCAAAAAATTAAGATGAGCCCACCACGTTAAATACCTAAATACAGTTTCATTGCTTTATGGCATTTCCCTCTATAGCCATACTTATGAAAATTGAAGTTGAGCCTTTCTTACCATACAAGAGCATTTTTCAAAAAAAAAAAAAAAAAAAAGAAAGATAAAACAAAAAATTTCATCGGAAGAGTAAACATACGGAGTTGTCCCAAAGGCTTGGGTGGTGGGAGGCGGCGGAGAGGAAGGAGTAGTAGTTGCATGCAGAGTGCTTGTGATTTAAATTTGGACCCGATCTTCTTGCGGTGGGAGTTTGCGAATCCCGACGACATACTTGACCGATCCTTCTATTCCGGCTGTCTTCCAAGAGCTTTAAGGCTTACAGTTATGCTTTTGATAATGAAACAAGCACTTTTACATACAAGGCTTATGGTATACCATCATCTTTTGCTGATACCTAAAGGTAACACATCTTTCTCCCATTCTAATGTTTCACTGCCCGGAAGTCACCACTTGACCATGGATTATTAGTCAGGCATCCACATTCTTTCTTAAGGAATGTTTATGTGATGCGAGAGAAAAGGAAAAAGGCCAAGTGATGAACTTCGGATCCATTATTTCAAGGGCGGAGCAGCGGAGAGATCAAAGGGATGGTTTCCTCTTCAAACATCGCGTCCTACCCTTTTCATTGTCAATCCTTCTACTCCTTATTGGCTTTGCTTCTATGAAAGCGATTCTTTACAAGATAAAGTTACTTTGTATGACTTGCTAAAGAATTAGATTGTATCTAGGAAAGGAATGCAAGATGAAGAAGAAATCTTTGAATTGATTCATGATCTATGGATGATTGGGATGAATAACTTGGAGCCTTGCCTATTGGTGCAGTAAACAAATCGAAGTCTAAAACGGCATTCGACATGGAATACCGCTCCCAAGTGAAAGAAAAGAGACTAGAGATGGAATAAATCACAACTCGATATCAGTTGTTTTCTTATTGACTATGAAAAATTGGAAGTAAGTCACTAGGGGTTATTTGATAACTCAATGATTCATGGTATGTATCATAAAAGAATAAAGGAGTACATAGACAACTTTTTATTTCTTGGTCTTTGTTTTCTTTTGAACTTGAGCTTTCTTTTTCCACTTTCTTTGGTGCCTTCGGCTCCTGCGAGTTTGCCTTTTTCGTATACCCCACAGCCCAGACCATCAACCACATATATGAATATATTATGCGAAGCAGAGTTTATCATTTATGGAAGAAAGGCGAATTAAAAGGAGAGCATCTGAATGCTTTCTGGCTTTTCCTTTGGTTTTTCCATTGGTTTGCTTTCATCACCCTCATTTGATCAGTTTGTGATCTTGGTTAGGCATCTTGTCAACCTCATCTTAAGTCAAAGGAAAATCCTTCTATTATCCTGCATACATGAAACCGTTGCATGGAAAGGAGGAAAATTCATTTCTGCCAAATAATCCATCAATCACTCTAGCGGAATACTCCAAAAAGAAAAAGAAAAAGGTGCTAACCTTCAACCATTGTTTGACCTCGTAAACATTAGATTGTGGTTTAATTTGAATAAAGTCATTCATAAACTTCCTTTGATGGAGAAATATACAATCACAAGTCAATAAGTAAAAATAAAACCATTCATGCCATTTTCTCAGAAGCGTTAAGTGCACATTTTCCCGATATTTCCAGATTTGAAACTAGGTAAAAGAGACGAGTTTCAAACATGAAAAAAAAAACACTATTGTGAGGAAGCAGTTGTAGGATAAAATAAAGAATCCCCCAAAGTAGTTACCTTATTTCTTTAAGATGTGCAAAGGTGAGAACTCTAAAAGATAAAGAGCAAATTGGTAGACAAACCTTTGCTTCGGCGCGGGCGACACGAAGAAGAAAATTATATGTTAAATGGCAACAACCAAATTGCTTCTAATTAGGCTAAAATTAGATGAGGGTTTGTGCTACATATTTACCCGTGCCAATATGTCGTAATACGAGGCTAGGAATGAGAAAGCATCAAGAGTAAAATATAGACTTACAATGCGGGAATGTCACGGAAGGAACTATTGTTGTTTATAGATGGTTTTACGCAAAATCAGCAAAATTTAAAGAACTAGATGAAGGGTACTAGTGTTTAGAAATGCAAAGAAGCAACTATGCGATGAGGCAAACCAATGGAAATAGTAATTAAGCAAAATCTTGGTAACTTATAAATTTAGGCTTATGACTAGTTCATCACTAGCTCTTGGTTTCCATTTGAAATGATCTTGTATATTTACTACCAGGGCAAATTTGAACTATTTCATAGTTCTATTAGATATAAAGAGATTAAATTATAGATGCGAATAGAAACTCTTTAGAAATGGACCAATCATCGATAACAAAGAATCATGAGATCATAAACATAGAACATTACCTTTTAAATCTAAGAACATTTCGCATGATTTACGGATGGAGTATCATAATTACCATTGGCGTTGGCTTATATCGCTCCGAATCTATAGATTCACCTTCACACTCAATAACGACTGAAATACAAAAAGAAGATAAACCAACAACTTTCTAAATGTAATTTATTTATACAACAACATATTGCAATGCATATAGGGAATGGGAGGAGCGACCTGAAGTCAAGGTGGAAGAATTTGGTTAAGTTTCCTAAATAGGAATTATTGAGGTTCAACTCCAACAGCATACGGCATATAAGACTAAATGAGATGGATCACCTACTAAAGCCCCGAGGAAGCAGCCTTCTCCAATGGAAAAATGAAAGCTCTTTTCTACGTGGAAAAAATGAAAGCCCTTTTGCCCTCTAAAATTGATTGAATTATTAGAACCACGTACCAATCTCCAAACACCATAAATTCAAATTGACTTCACTCAGCCATAGAAAGTACCCACTCCATAGCTGGATGGTGACAAAATTAAGTACAAGGTCCAGCATATTAGAATCACAAATTATTGAATGCTTTCTCCTAATAGATGCACAAGTTTCTAATCTGTTTTAAACGGACCTCCAACCACAGGAAGATGCGATAGCAATTCTGATTGATAAAAGCAAGGTTGAATAATTCAGTGATGGTATGCTTTCAGTTGACGAATAGTCTCATAGCCATTATAGCATATTTTATGGGGATAGGCTAATAGCGTAACACAGAGATGATGTCATGAGTCACCCCATGGCCAGCCAAAATCCATGAAATCAGGAACACAAGAAGCATAGCCAGCCTTTTTTTGGGTGCAATGGCGAAAGCAACACTCCTTTCTTTGATGCATAACACACTGATAGCTAAAATAACGTACCAAAAAAAATTTGGCTTAAAAATGGAGATATAATCATATTAAACAGTCATGAACTTGCCAAGAATGCAGGCTAAGAGCATGCTGTATATTTACATAGGTTTTAAACAAGTAGTAAGCAAGAAAATAACAAGGCGACAACATGGCTAAATGCTATTTTCATAATTCATCCGAGAAAATCCATAATTTTTTAGAATTCATTCTAACAAAAATGCAATATTGATTATAATGCATTTACAGAGGCGAACAAGCGCAGTTCCACGATGATTTGGAGAGAGCTTGTCGGTGATTACGGCGCCTTTCGGAATCTCTAACAAATTCATTAGAAGGTAGTTCAAAGAAAATTGGTATGCCATGGCGAGATAAAAATATGCGTGCACCTTTGATCGATGGACTTTGTCGGGAGGCACGGCGATCTGAGGAGGAGACCTACAAATTTCACGGGGTTGAATTAATGGACCAAAGACTGAATGAATAACCTTCCAGCATATTGCCCAGGCTTCTTACTTGAGGTTCATTATGCTTATCTAATGTTTCTTCCTCAGTTCTGTGCCATCATCGTACCACATATTCATTGATATATCCACATGGAATACAATTTCAAAAATAAACATAAAAATACATAGAAGCGAAGAAAAGTGGAAGGTTGTTTCTTGGTATGCGTACTTCAACCCATGTCATTTTAGGAACATGGGATTGATCATTCAAGCCCTTTTTTTACCTTTCTCTTTTGTTTCACCATTTGCTTTCTTCTTTTTAATGGACATGTGATCCATTTTAACCCCTTTTTTTGGTGAATTTTCCTTTGAAGCCTCGTTTAGCAAGGGCTCTTGACCATTCTCAATAAGAACTGCATCCTTTTCTTTGTCGAGAACTTGAGTCGTTTTACGCACAGATGATTCTTCATGATGGGTATATTCTTCTCTCATGGAGCTATTATACGGACAGACGAATCGATGGCAACATCGAGAATGAATGATTTTGTGCCTGTTAATTTGTTGAAATTAAAATCTATAGAAAGGTGACAGCAGACTAACAAGTTGCTTCAAAGAATTTTAAAGCCAGTTAACAGATAGTTACTATATTTGATACAACGAAACACTCTTTCAATTCCGGTGATTGCTTATAGTAAATTAGAAGGCGACGAAGATAATGTATGTTATGGCACGAGTGCGTGAAGACAAAGGAAGGTGAGCATCAAGGTTTAAATACTAAAATTTGATGCCATACTATCCTTCCCCCCGGAAAAAGTGTATCCATATCCATTTGGATAATCACACAAGTGTGCTATTAATTTAAAATGTCGGCATGACAAAAAAACAATCGAGATAGTTAAATTTAACATTAATTGTATCAAAATAGCCTAATCAAGTGATTTTAGTTTGGATGTTATTCGAAGTGTGAGCACACAACTGGATCATGGTCCATGGATATCTTGACAGTACAAGTAGTTGATTTTAGAAATCTCTTTGGGCGTAACATTTACAAACAACAGCCTGCTTTCATCAGAAAATTAAGATGAGCCCACCACGGTAAATAACTAAATCCAGTTTCACTAATTTATGGCATTTCCCTCTATAGCCATATACTTAAGAAAATTGAAACACTTTACCTATATGCAAATCAGTTTCCTTTGCTTTCTTACCATCTGAAGTATTTTTACACAAAAGATAAACAAAACATAAGAAATTTTTTTCTCTTCCAAAAATGGAAGAGAAGAAAAGATATCTATAGTCAGAGAAGCTACTCACGACCGGTTGGACTTCGTGTAATTAAATTATTATCTAGTACCTTCATTCAAAAGAAGTGATAACATAAACTATTTCAACTTAACCATTTCATAGCTCAAAGAATATCAAAAGAAAACAAACCTAGGGTATCATAATTGTTTTCCACATAGCCAGATACCAATAGGCATGGGTATTTGATTTTTATTTTCGTTTGTTTATTTAGAACTAATAAACAAATTGGATATATATATATATATATATATATATATATATATATATATATATATATATATATATATATATATATATATATATATATATATATATATATATATATATATGTTATTAGTAAAAACAAATATATTCAATAAGAAAGAACCCGAAAGGGACTCTGGGTATACGATGTTATCTGAGAGACCTGAAAAGGAGCAAAGAAAGAGAAAGATAGGCCAAAACAAAACCCGCAGCCCACAAAAGATTTATACCCACCGGCCACCGACTACATCATTAAAGTCAAAAAATCAACGGGGATCTAGGCCTTTCCTTGATGTATACATTTATTAGACATGAATTACAAATAAAATTTTCATTCTTTGAGGTAGAAGTCTTTGATAATAAATAAGTGGATATTATTTTCCCAAACATGACTATTTTAAATGTTTTCACGAATATGAATGCTTAGTTCAAGACTTCTTTGTTCTTTTACCATTTCATAAAAGCAAAAACGGGAAAGAGATCACGGTTGAGCATGAGGAAAAGAAGACCTCTCATATTTAAGTTGCTTAGGAAGACTTTGCGAGATCAAGAAATAAATTATTAACTACATCACAAATTTAAGATTAGAAAACAATTATGGATTGATATATAAGAGGGAGCCAAAGGCAATATTGAGGAGGAGATGAATTCATGAAACAATAGATAAACAATCATGCCGCAAAACTTCTTACATTAGGCTCCCCATCATATGGCTCTTCCACTGAAGCCTTCTCATGACCTTCATTCCCTGCATCACTTTCAAGGAACTTTTAGAGTGCAGCCTAGTGGGTGTAGTATGACATTATGCGAATCAATGTCTTTCAACAATTCCCTAGCAAAAAACATATTCACCTCTTGACCCCAGATATACCTTTTTTTTTCTTGAGATTGTTTGTTTTACCTTTTTGTAGATTTGGGATCTTTTGCCTTGACCTTTTACTTGGGGACTTCCTTTGGAGCTCCATTGAATGGAGAATCTACATCTTTACCCTCCTTAAAGGGTTGTCTTCAAGAGGAGAGTCGGAATGCGAAGATAATGTATCAGTGGATGAGTTAATTTTTATTCGACAAATTAAACTCTCTCTCGATGAGCATACGAACAAAATGATAGTAAACAACTATAAGAATATGGATCAAAGCAAAATCCACCAAAAATCAACAAATAAAACTATTTTAATACTTTTTTTTCTTTTGTAATGAACCTTCATGGCTAGCCCTAAAGATTATCCATGATGACAAATTATTCCTAAAGCAGAAATGGTTTAACTTGATAATTTTTGGGTATATTATGGTGTGACAAGAAGCTAACCGGGTAAACTCTCTAAGAATGTACAACTAATAAAACTCAATGGTACCTAACAAAGAACTCCATGATGGATCAAAACCATTTTCCTTTTTATTGCAACTCATAAGAGGCATTAGACGCGATCGATATGACTCTAGGCTCTGTTTAATCCCACCCTCGTCTCCATAAAACCTAAAGGGCTGAAAATTGAAAAACTGTTGTTTGGTTTTAATCAGAGAAACAATCTGAGGGTAAGCCTACGTCAACTAGAGCTTGGATATGCAAGGATCACGCATCCAAGATACACCTTATGTACATAAGTTACCCGTAATGGTCTCTTAAATTTCAACTGGTCATTAGAGAGCAGTAAATAATGTGAACCCCAAAAGTTCAAAAGCACGAAATCCAAGGGTTAAATTGCAATGGCCCGAACTTCGAGCAAAATATCAAACACAATCATTTTCTTTAAACTCTATAGACAAGTGCGCAATTAGACTTCTTAGTGCGAGAGTGTCTTGATTATGGTAATACACGGAAGAATCTGACCCGATCGGGAGATTCACTCACAATTTGCCATCTTGACACTATGATAGAAAAATACATCAACGATGGTCACAGTTTCCCAAAAACCAGTCTACGTCGAACAAAAGGTCCACGACCGGTGATCCTTTGCTATTCTTGATGAAATCTAAAAATCCGAGAAATAGTCAAAATTCGACGCGAAATCTCTCAAAGACAATACAGAAGAATTTTAGATATGAGACCCCCTAAAGAAAAACCTAGATGGTAAATTCCTAAATCATGCTTGATAGTAATAAAAGGCGCAATCCAGGCTTCATCGGTGGTAGGGTTCGGTGCGGGGAGCTACGACCAACCTACGGACCATTACTTACGAGCTGCGAACAAAATTCGAGTATGTTGGGAGGATTTCACCACTCCTTGAAATCCAAGCGGAATTCTGCCTTGAAAAACTTAAATCCGAAAATAAGGGTGCGAAGAAAATGATATCAAACAACTTTAGAGTTGAAGGATGTCTTCCATTGGAAAACCACCATCACAACGAGAGATTAGATTAGAAACCAGTCACGAGCATTGGCAATTTCACGGGCCACGGGGTTGAAACTCAGTTGGAAATACGAGGAGATGGGTTACCCACCGACTAGAGAGGAGAATCCGGCGTAGAGAGACAACAGGCTCCCTCTCATTTTTGATGGGCTGTCTGTCCATCGGCATGGGCTTGGACTTCAGAATTATGGGCTTTGTGGCCCATGATATATATATATACTTAAAAAAATATGTGAACTATTTTTCTTTTTACAGATAAAAACTTTATTTACAATGTAGTAAACTCTTTGAGTTGTTTTGAAATTAGTCAATTCTCACATTTTTTTTTACTTACTATTTCAAACAGGTTTATTTATTTTAACTTCGTCAATATAAAATAATCTAAGAATTTGTAAGTTTCTAAGTAATTTTATTTATATTTGATTTTTAAAATATTTCATTAGACAACTAAATATAAGAAATGTTATAAATAATAGTAAGTAACCATTGGAGTTCCATAACTTGATCCAATGACCATATAAATTTCCCATAACGGTGAATGATCATATGGATTATCATAATTATATTATAATTATGAGAACCATAAATATGAGTTTACTATGAATGAATTTTGAACAAAAAGAATTTTATCTTTTCAAATTCTCTCTCAATCTCTCATTTTCACTTCACAGTTTTTCTTTATTTTTATAATATGTTATTAACACGAACGTTCTTCAGAAGGCAATCTAAAAAGTTCGATAAGAAACCAAAAGTTTCAACTCATCTTACAAGCTCGGAATATCAAACTCGCAAACCTAAGCAAGTATCTTCCTATCTCCATCTCCAAATACTTCTTGTTAATTTCAATTTTAAAATTATATATGAATGGTCTGATGCCATGTTTTTCATGGCCAGAAGCAATGTTGAAAAGTATGGTGTTCAAAACATGTTATAAAATATTCTATAACTTAAGTTATGTAACTATTCAGCCTAAAAAGTTATATTATCAATTTAAATATGAGGTTTAAATTTTCACATCGCTTGAAGCTTAAAAAAAAAAAAAAATTATTTATTTTTTATATTTATATTTAGATAATGTCTAATATTATCAAGCTCAAATTTCTACCCTTGACATCTCGGGTAAGAACTATGTATCTTGGATTTTGGATGCTGAAATCACTTGAGCATATGAATCTTGAACACAATCAAAAAGAAAATCTTTGCATCCATGCGGATCGCGTTAAGGCATTAATGTTTTCGTCATCATATTAACAAGGCTGAAAGGGCAGATATCTTACAGGTCAGGACTCATTGATCCCATGGGACGATTTAAAGAAATATATGATCATCAAAAGACCGTCATACTTTTGAGAGCTCTTTATGATTGGCTTCATTTGTGATTACAAGATTTCAAATCTGTCAGTGACTACAACTCAACCTTATTTAAAATTAGCTCTCAGCTAAAAATATGTGGAGAAAATATCACTGATGAGGATATTCTTGAAAAGACGTATAATACTTTTCATACCTCTAATATGTTCATGCAGCAGCAATATAGAGAATGTCATTTGCAAATATTTGAGTTAAGTCACATACTTCTTGTAGCTGAGTAAAACAATGAGCTTTATTGAAGTTAATGTTATATAATTTCTAATCATAGACGTGGTCGATGGTGTGGATACTACTATGGCGGTCGTGTACGTGGGCGATGGTCGCCGTAATCACGATGTTTTCCTTTGTTTCGTATTTCATTATCTGTGCCATTAATTTCAACACTTGACATAAATTTAGGTTATGTGATTAATGAATGAAAGAATACGGATATCTAGAAACTAACATGAGCCAACACAGCTCTCATGAACTTAGACCATCATTGTTTAAGGATCATAACATCAAATTTAAGATGTCCAAATCAAGTTGAAGGCAGGAAGGAAAGTGGTTAAGATCTTGTTGTCCAAGAATGATTTAAAAAAAAACTAAAAGAATGTTTTTCTCATTTTAAGAGGAATATATGGTTCTTGAACCAAGAACCATATGTACCCTGGGATTGTACAATTGATAAAAACTCAATGAGGCTCATAAATTACAAAGATTGTTCAAGGGAATAATTACATGCATATACAATAAAAGAAAAATAATAATTATAGAAAAAAAAAAAAATAACTTTAAAAAAATGATATTTCACTACGTAATATTAAGTGAGTCCATTTTTGTGACTTAAAATCTACACGTGCTCCCATTTTTCATTAATTAGAGGTTCTATATATATATAGAGAGAGAGAGAGAGAGAAGAACCATATCTTTTAACTGAGTTAAACTTTAATTCTCTCACTCATATGTTTATAATAATCATGCTTTGATATTTTGATAATCATGAAAGTAATATATATGAAGATCTACATCATAGTGAACATCTTGACAATTTCTCACATACAAGAGTGTCCTATCATAGTAAATGGATGGTCTCTTAATTTTCTTTTCAGAAGATAAAATGCGTATTCATGATTTTCATTACTCGCTCAAATAAAAATGTCTTCATCACAAAATCATGAAGAGTAAGACCATAATGGAAGATGTCGCCTATACGAGCACTCTTAGCCAAAACGGCCCACTAACTGCGAGGTATTTCACCATGGAATTGGAAGATATTGTTTTCAACATGTGGTGAGAGGGACCCTACTAGTCCATAAGTGGGTAAACTTAATGCTATCACTTTATGGATGGATTAAGACTGATTCCATATTTGAATTTTCCATGCTTCCAAGACCCTTGTTTAACTAGAAATGCTTGGTTGTGACAATGACTAGGAATAAGAATATGAATATATACTTTTGTGAGTGTTAGGACCTCCACCTGACATGCAAGTCAGGGCGTGCTTGGTTGGCGACCACACACTAATTTTTATGTAGCTTCTTGAATTTTGGGCGTATAGATTGGGTTTGCTTGTGGAAAAGGATAAGATCTAGATATCATTCGACCCGAAAACTAACTATTGGAGTAGTGGCGAGGCAGAAAGTATAGCTAGGAAAACATAAATATTTGCATGGTAGTGTAATGGATTTAAACCTATATAGCTTTTCCTGTAATGCGACACACACACACACACACACACACATATATATATATATATATATATATATATATATATATATATATATATATATATATATATATATATATATACTACTCTATATATATATATATATCATCAAATTTTAAGCAATTTTTTCTACAATATATATATACCATTTTTTTCTATAATTTAATGATTTAAGTTCAAGTCATTTGTATGTAGAAATTCTAAAAATGCCCGTGCCTTACGCAAAAGAAAGCGAGAGAGACTTGGCAGATGATGATGATGCGTGTCCCACATTAATTATGAAAAGCCAAAGTCTTTGAACCCATTATGGAAGTTGAACCCAGTCTTCATGGTTGATGCATGTACATAAAGTCAAGTCATCTTATTGAATTGTGAAATAAACCAGCAAGAGTACTAATCACTTTCTGTACAAATAAGAAATGAACGTAATGTTCATTTCATAGCTCTAATCTATAAATGTTTGCTGGAAACGTTGAAGGGCTTCTAAAATTAATTAATCCAGTGGAGTAAGAAGGCCTTTGTACTTTGTGAATCATGCAATAATTGTGATAAGAATCGGAGAAGAAAAACAAGAATAATACACATAGATTTTATATGGTTCGGAAGTGTGCCTACATCCATGGGGGTATTTATAATAATTTTGGATATGACTAAATTATAAAATACCTTATACCTAAATATCTGATGCATACCATACCACAAATACACTAAATTAGGCGTATCTTAGCCTATATGATCGAGCATCATAAAGCTCTTGTAACCTCCTAAGAAATCTAATGGCTCTGATAATGTCTTCCCTACGAACACATATTAGATTAATTTATTAATTGTGTACTAAGCATAATTAATCATATTACAATTTTAATTATGTAATTGTGCATGTTAATTATGAGCCATTTATGAGATGATTTA
The DNA here is from genome assembly GCA_016808115.1 of Tetrastigma voinierianum. Lineage (NCBI taxonomy): Eukaryota > Viridiplantae > Streptophyta > Magnoliopsida > Vitales > Vitaceae > Tetrastigma > Tetrastigma voinierianum. The sequence continues at coordinate 120,515 of JAEQBH010003370.1, forward strand.
ATATTAACTAGCTATGAGCCCATGGTTCTATCTTCTCCCTTGCTGGTAGCCCATTTGACAAAAAACCCAATTGTTCCTTGTGCTCTCTTTCTCTATATATATATGAGTAATAAAGCCTTAAAATTTTACAAGGGTTTGAGTAGAACACTTTAAGAGAGAAGGAAAGAACTATCTTCAATCCTATCTTTTATTTGATCTCATCGCTTGCAAATTTGGAAGACAAATAACGACCAATAATTCTGGATTCATCCATGTATGTTTTCTATCTAATTTTCCATTGATATGCTTCATTGGTGCCATTTGGAAGGTCTACATAACAACTTTTTTGAAAACAGGAGCACTCATTTTCTCATATAAAATAGAAGACTTTTTCTAGGCTATTTTTCCATGGAGAATAAGAAATTAGCAAAGGAATTAGTCAAGCTTTTCTATCCTTGCTATATCAATTACCCCACCATTTTTAATTTTTCTTGTTGCTACCTTCCTTAAAGGTTCTTCTCAACAACTACCCGTCTTTTCATGGAAACCAGATTCTTTGGTTTTTTTTTTTTTTATTAGCGATTCTGCGCTATTACTCATAAACTTTATGGAAAAAGTTTCTAAAAGATTTTTCTTAGAAAATAAGATATTAGCAAAGAATTAGTCAAGCTTTTCTATCTTGGATAAAGTAGACAAAAAAAGAAGAAGGGATATTTCCTTCAATAATTCTAGCGAGACTGGCCTTGGTTTATCTTGATTGAAAAGGTGCATTAATGACATCTCGAAATAACCGGGAAAAATTATCGGCTTCTTATAAATTTTCAACATATGTAATGATTAAATTTTTAAATTAAGTTTTTGGTTTTTATCTTGTGACTAGAAAATAGAATAACAATTCATCTTGATTGTAAAGGTGTTTGGTAGCCTCTTCCAAGTTGCAAAGGAACATTCAATTTTGAAGTTGTTTAGTTTGCACTTTTATTGTGGGAAAAAGTTAAATTTTATTGAAGTGTGTCCCACATTAATTATGAAAAGCCAAAGTCTTTGAACCCATTATGGAAGTTGAACCCAGTCTTCACAGTTGATGCATATACATAAAGTCAAGTCATCTTATTGAATTGTGAAATAAACTAGCAAGAGTACTAATCACTTTCTGTACAAATAAGAAATGAACATAATGTTCATTTCATAGCTCTAATCTATATATTTTCGCTAGAAGCATTAGGAGACTACGAAATTAATTAATTCAATGGAGTATGAAGGCTTTTGTTGTAGATTGTGCAACAATGGTGATAAATCGAAGAAAGAAAAATAAGAAAAATACACAGATTTACGTGGTTCGACAGTGTGCCTACATCCATGAGAACAACAATTTGAACTTTTCACTATATCTCCAAATAGGGTTATATCAGAGGGTATTTATAATAACTTTGAATATGACCAAATTATAAAAATACCCTTATATCTAAATATCTGATGCCGTACCCTACCTAAATTAAGCGTATCTTAGAATTTGTATGATACTAGCAAAGAATTAGTCGAGATTTTCTATCTTAGATAAAGTAGACAAAAAAAAAAAAAAAGAAAGGATTCCTTCAATAATTCCGGCAAAATTGGCCTTCATTTTGTTTTCCTTGACTAACCAAAAACTATATTAATTTATCTTGATTGTAAAGTGCATGTAACTTCCTCAAATAACCGGGAAAAATTATCATCTTCTTATAAATTTTCATATATACGTGATTAAATTTTTTTAAATTAAGTTTTTGGTTTTATCTTGCTTGACTAGCAAATAGAATAGTAAATTCATCTTCAAGCAAGACAACCAATAAAAAAAATTTAATTATCATGTTTGTGATTATTTCCTCTGTATTTTTCATACAAATCCTTGACAGAGAAGTTCATGGATTCCTTCTTTTATCTCATCCAGCTCATTGGATATTTCCAAAGGCAAAGAAATCATGTTCTTAAAAGTGCAAGGACAAATCTACTTTTTAGTATCATTATTGTCAAAATGATACATGCATCAATTTCTTTCACTTATTATTGGACTATAGGGATAAACACGATAAACTAGTAAAGCTTAATTGAGAGACTAAAGGCCAATCACCATTCGACCGTCATAATCAATATTTAAAAAGTATGATAGATTCACAATACAATGACTAAGATATTTCATGCAGTTGACAATATATATTCTAAAAAGATTGATTGTTATCAAATATTCCATGGAAAAAGTTATTGTAGTTCAAAATTCGAGAAAAATCAGCTATAATAAACTAGCTTGGTGGATTTAATGCTAGTCAAGCAAGACAAACAAAAAAGAACAAAAAAATTAATTATCATGTTTGTGAAAGTTATTTCCTCTATCATGTTTTCATACAAATCCTCGATAGAGAAGTTCATGGATTCTTCCTTTTATCTCATCCAGCTCATTGGATATTTCCAAAGGCAAATAAATCATGTTCTTAAAAGTGCAAGGACAAATCTACTTTTTAGTATCATTATTGTCAAAATGATACATGCATCAATTTCTTTCCTTATTATTGGACCCATAGGGACAAACACGATAAACTAGTCAAGCTTAATTTAGAGACTAAAGGCCAATCACCATTAATTAGTCATAATCAATATTTAAAAGTATGATAAGATTCACAATAAATGACTAAGATATTTCATGCAGATGACAATATATATTCCTAAAAGAATTGATTGGTATCAAATATTCCATGGAAAAAGTTGTGTAGTTCAAAAATTCAGAAAAATCAACTATATAATAAACTAACTTGGTGGATTTAATGCTAGTCAAGCAAGACATCAAAAAAAAAAAACAAATTTAATTATCATGTTTGTGAAAGTTATTTCCTCTATTATGTTTTCATACAAATCCCTTATAGAGAAGTTCATGGATTCTTCATTTTATCTCATTGGATATTTCCAAGGCAAAAGGAAATCATGTTCTTAAAAGTGCTGAGACAAATCTCCTTTTAGTATCAAGAAAATTAAATGATACTACATATATAAATATAATGGACCTTGTATATAATGGACCACACAAATTGAAAAGTAGACCATTACTTAGACACACAATGAATGTCATAGTGAGAAAAATGATCACACTTATCTGATGACTATATAGTTGTTTGGATCACACAAATTAAAAAAAGATCATATATATAATGGACCATGAAAAGTGAAAAATAGAGAGAAATTGGCCATGTATATACAATGGATTAGATGGTCTATGATCATTAGTGAGAAAAAATATGTTACAAAAAATTTTACTCTTTGAAATTATTGAGTGATGATAAATACTTGTGAAAGTTTAAATTTTAAAAGTTTAAAAATATATAAGAAAATAGACACATTGCAATACAAGGTCACATGATTAAACAATGTAGTTATGTCCACCATTGAGCTAGAAAACCTTATAATAACAAACCATAACCCTCAAAGAACTAATCTAAGTAATTTACAAACTTTACTAGAAGAACTACGTTAGTGCAAAGAAAAGCAATTAACTTGTGAGCCTGATTTATTAGATTTAGTAAAGGTTGGTCTTCAAGTAGGTTCTTTATTGAATTAGCAATAAATAACAACATTACTGCAATTTATTACAACATGATTATAAGTTAAGTAAATGGTCGTAATAGGCAAGTGCTTATTCTTTTAAGTATGGCCATTAACTCTAGCTGAATAGGATGCTGGATATAACACTTGATATTGTATGTTCCATAGAAGCAAAAGGATTTGGAGGTATAATTGTGAAACCCCAGAAAATCCGAATTTTCGAAAAAGGGTAAAACGGTAATTTCAGTTGAAAATCGAAAACTCTCTAGATCTCGGATGACGAAACGGACTGCGCCGTTGAATTCGTCTCGCGAAATCTAGTGACTCAGAAAATTTTCGTTGAATTCTGAGAAAAACAGAATATTTTACGATTTTCTGGGTGATAAGTCGTTAGTGACTTTAGGGACGAGATTTTTACGAAAATTTAGGAAGTCAGGAAATGGTTTGGGCTAAGTTCATTTAAAATAAAGTGAACTGAAAATAAAAAAATATTTTCGGGATAGAAACGGACCCGAATAAAACAATATAAACCATGTATCCAAAATAATAATAATAATAATAATAATAATAATAATAATAATAATAAATGATAAAAGGAAAAGAAGCAAAAAGAAAAGTCAAAACTGACGGGAGAGAGGGCGTGCAGAGAGATTTTTATTTTTTATTTTTTCTTTTTTTTGTTTCTTTTTCAGATCTATGAAAATTAGATCATAGGTTTCGTTGGGGTTGAAGGCAAAGTTGATCCACGCAGTGAGGGCTACGCGTGGGTACACCAAATCTTGGGTTTGCGTCAACTCCACGGTGAAATTTCCTACTTGTGTTATTTCTAACTAAGGTCATTTAATGGCTTGGGGTTTCTTAGAGGCCATGAGAATTCGTAAATTTCAGTCCCAAAATTTTTGACCTAGTGTAGGAATTTAAAATTTCGGGGTATTTCGGACAATTTGGTACGAATTTCGAATTTGTTTTCTCTGATTTAGGCTGAATTTTCGGAATTGTTTGCGGAAAGTCCGGACAGGATTTTCGGGTAGTCATGGACTGTATTGAGGTTTGGTTTTGATCCCGGGACTAATGTCTTTGGGTTTTGTGGTGTGTTTGGTATAATGAATTGATGATGAACCGGGGAAGGGACGAGAGGTGCCACATTTTATGTGGAGTGCAGGATTTTGGCCATTTTGGCATATTGTTGGAAAAATGAATAGCATGTTGTTTGTGTGAATTTTGTTAGTATATGCATGCTTAAATATATTAACATGAATTGTTGTGAAATGGCATATTGCATTTCATATGCCTTTGAGGCACCTTAAAGCGTAGGTGTGAGTGCATGAAACTTATTTTGGAGGGTTGACTCATAATTGATTATGGAATTATGTCTACAAAGAATGAAAATTTGAGGATGTCAAGAACAAAATTTTATCGAAAAATTGTCTGAAGAATTATGTTGGGAAATCGTCCAACAATTCACGTCGGAGAGCCCATGAATTGTTTGAGAGTTATCAGCCAAATTCACCTCGAAAGTTGTCAACGTATTTATATCGGAGGGTTGCCCACAAATAAAACAAATATTTTTGTTTGGAAATGATTTTCATACATGGCATAAGCATGTGTGGGGGAGTTGGTGAGGACTCGAGACATGAGATTAGGCATGTAGACATTCGAGTTGGGACATATATGTTTTACTTGAATGTGTGTGTTTGTCGTGCATGTGTACTTAGGTAGAGGTAACCCTTGTAGGAGAAATTTTCTACTGGGCATTACTCACCCCATTGTGGGACCCCACTTTCAGTCTGGTCTCTAGTCTTGGATGGGTGAGTAGCACCTGGGATGAAATGAATATAATTCATGTATACCTTTTAGTGTATAAAATGTTATTGGGGTATTTATAATAACTCTGGAATATGACCAAATTATAAAAATACTCTTATATCCTAAATATCACGATCTGAGTACCATACTAAATTAAGCTGTATCTTAGGCTATATGATACTAGCAAAGAATTAGTCAAGATTTTCTATCTTAGATAAGTAGACAAAAAAAAAGAAAGAATTCCTTCAATAATTCCGGCGAGGCCTTCATTTTTGTTTTCCTTGACTAACCAAAACTATATTAATTTATCTTGATTGTAAAAGTGCATTGGCAACTTCCTCAAATAACGAGAAAAATTATCATCTTCTTATAAATTTTTCAACATATGCAATGATTAAATTTTTAAATTAAGTTTTTGGTTTATCTTGCTTGACTAGCAAATAGAATAGCAATTCATCTTGAGCTAGACATCGAAAAAAAAAAAAACAAAAAAATTTAATTATCATGTTTGTGAAAGTTATTTCCTCTATTATTTTTTCATACAAATCCTTGATAGAGAAGTTCATGGATTCCTCCTTTTATCTCATCCAGCTCATTGGATATTTCTAAAAGGCAAAAGAAATCATGTTCTTAAAGTGCAAGGACAAATCTACTTTTTAGTATCGTATTGTCAAATGATACATGCATCAATTTCTTTCCTTATTATTGGACCCATAGGAATGACCACGATAAACTAGTAAAGCAATTGAGAGACTAAAGGCCAATCACCATTCGTCGTCATAATCAATATTTAAAAGTATGATAAGATTCACAATACAATGACTAAGATATTTCATGCAGATGACAATATATATTCCTAAAAGAATTGATTGGTATCAAATATTCATGGAAAAAGTTGTTTAGTTCAAAAATTCAGAAAAATCAACTATATAATAAACTAACTTGGTGGATTTAATGCTAGTCAAGCAAGACATCCAAAAAAAAAAAAACAAAAAAATTTAATTATCATGTTTGTGAAAGTTATTTCCTCTATTATGTTTCATACCGTCCTTATAGAAGTTCATGGATTCTTCATTTTTATCTCATTGGATATTTCCAAAGGCAAAGAATTCATGTTCTTAAAAGTGTGAGACAAATCTCCTTTTTAGTATCAAAGAAAATTAAATAGTAAGGACCTAAATATATAAATATAATGGACCTGTATATAATGGACCACACAAATTGAAGAGTAGACCCATACACCTTCACACAAATTTGGAACTTTTCCTATGTCTTCAAATAGGGTTATATCGGAGGGTATTTATAATAACTGCGAATATGACCAAATTATAAAAATACCCTTATATCCTAAATATCTGATGCCGTACCATACCTAAATTAAGCATCTTAGGCTATATGATACTAGCAAATAGTGAGATCAAGATTTTCTATCTTAGATAAAGTAGACAAAAAAAAAAAGAAAGATTCCTTGATAATTCAATGAAGGCTGGACTTCATTTGTTTCCTTGACTAACCAAAAACTATATTAATTTATCTTGATTGTAAAAGTGCATTGGCAACTTCCTCAAATAACAGAAGAATTATCATCTTCTTATAAATTTTCAACATATGCAATGATTAATTTTAAATTAAAGTTTTGGTTTATCTTGCCTTGACTAGCAAATAAGAATAGCAATTCATCTTGAAGCAAGACAACCAATAAAAAAAAAATTAATTATCATGTTTGTGAAAGTTATTTCACTCTATTATTTTTCATAAAATCCTTGATAGAAGTTCATGGATTCTCCTTTTATCTCATCGGCTAATTGGATATTTCCAAAGGCAAAGAAATCATGTTCTTAAAAAAGTGCAAGGACAAATCTCCTTTTTAGTATCATTATTAATTTATCTTGATTGTAAAGGTGCATTGACAACATCCTCAAATAACCAGGAAAAATTATCATCTTCCTATAAATTTTCAACATATGCAATGATTAAATTTTTTTAAGTGTAGTTTTGGTTTTATCCTTCTTGACTAGCAAATAAAAATAGCAATTCATCTTGGCGAGACAACAAAAAAATAACAATAATAACTTAATTATCATGTTTGTGAAAGTTATTTCCTCTATTATGTTTTCATACAAATCCCTGATAGAGAATTTCATGGATTCTTCCTTTTATCTCATCCAGCTCATTGGATATTTCCAAAGGCAAATAAATCATGTTCTTAAAAGTGCAAGGACAAATCTCCTTTTTAATATCAAGAAAATTAAACGATGAGGACCTCCATATATAATATAGTGGATCCTGTATATAACGGACCACACAAATTGAAAGTAGACCCATACACGAACCACACAATGAATGTATCATAGTGAGAAAATGTATCATAGTTGTTGGAGCCACACAAATTAAAAAAAGATCCTATATAATGGACCATGAAAAGTGAAACATAGAAATTGGCCCATGTATACCACAATGGATTAGATGGTCTATGATCATTAGTGAGAAAAAATATGTTACAAAAATTTATAATTTTAAAATTTTGCGCGGTGATAGAAATTTTTAATGAAATATGAGTGATGATCGATACTTGTGGAGAGGATTTAAAATTTTAAAAATATATAAGAAAATAGACACATTCTGTCTGGTCACATGATTGACAATGTAGTTATGTCCACCATTGAGCCTAGAAAACCTTATAATAACAAACCATAACCCTCAAAAGAACTAATCTAAGTAATTTACAAACTTTACTAGAAAAACTAGCTAGTACAAAGAAATAAACAATTAACTTATGAGGCCACGATTTGTCAGTTATGAGTTGGTCTTCAAGTAGGTTCTTTTATTGAACTATAACAATAAATAAAAATATAACATTACTACAATTTATTGCAGGATTAAGTAAAAAGTCGTAATGGAAAAATTCTTATTCTTTTCTGAATGTGATCATCAACTTTGGTTGGATGGATGCTTTCGTCATCTAACACTTGATATTGTATGTTTCATAGATGCAGGATTTAGGTATAATTAAATTGTCTTCTTCTCCATTTCCAAAATCCCGATCACATTTTTTATGGAAGGAGCGATCTATCAAATATATTGAATACCAAAGCCCTATGATGCTTAATTTCTTTGCTATTTTAATATAATTTTTCTTCTCAATTCGAATGCGTACCTCTTGCTCTTGATCCAAATGATTATAAAGCCACTCTGGGAAATATACTTCACTACTGTTTTATACTCTAACATCAATATTCTTTCTTCCCCCAACTATTTCAATTAATAACATACAAAAACTATAAACATCTAACACATTTCTAAAATTTCTAGATAACATTTATGGTGCAATGTAGCCCATGGTCCCTCTTGATGTTGTCATAGATACCAATGGGGAGGGTTCGAGTCAAGTGCGGACGATTTACTACACATTATCTTAAAGTGATTATTTGAAAAAAAAACTCTACATGTGAACATGGAAAGAAAGATATCTGAGTACAAACTAAAATGATCTCTCATGAGTCAAGTTGCTACCTCATAACTAAAAAATAATGCATGTATCAATTTCTTTCTCGGCTGGAACTATAGGACAAGTATGTTGAACTAATTCGAGTTTAGGAAATTTGAATCACGAGTGCTTTTTTTCTTTTTTTGTCCTTGTACAAATAAATCTGTCTCGTCTTGGAAGAAACTTCTGTCATGATCATTTCTGTCTGCGACCACGACCTCTTGTCGTGACCGTCTCAGTCATGGCAGAAAACCTCTAATCCCATGACATTGCGACAGGAGAAACAAAAGCAACAATCACGGCATAAAATTACTATGTCGCGTCAAGCAACTGCCTACACCTGAGAACCATGTTGCGACACAGGGAACACCTGTCGTGACACAGGACCAAAAACTCTATCGCGACTAGGAAAACCCCTGTCGCGACCTGGCCTTCTCATCAGCATTTCTAGGCCTTCCACGCACCTCCAATACTCTACGATAGTAAAATCAATACTATTGCCTCATATATATTATGTGATAAATCTGAAGAAAACTTTCCAACACTATACTGAATAAATCCAAAAATAAGTTTTTATTACTAAACTTCTTCTTCTTTACATATACAAAACTGGATATTCTATCCAGAACATTACAGAACTAGAAAATAAGCCAGGATATGGCCTTCTTCTTCACCACTATGGTCTCAGATGTGTTCCATCACCTGATGTACCTCTAGTACTGAAATATTTTCCTGACGGGATGAAGCGATACTTGATGGGAATTCTCCTACAAGGGCTACTCCCCACCTAAGTGCACATGCGTATGAAACACACACACATTCAAGTAAAAATTTACATTCCTCTTTCGAATGTCTACATGCCATGGATGACAATGCGACTCACCACATCCCATGTCGAGTCTTCACGGAAGCTCCTCCACACATGCAAATGTCAAGTGTGAAAACACATGTCATTAGTGTTTAAGTCGGATTTTCGGTTTTACACCTTGAGCCTTGTATGCTTTCAACATTTTATGGTCTTTCTGCGGTGATTATGTCCTAACCACGAATGAATTAGGCCTTTCACCCTAGGGTGGGATCTACCCCAACTTGCTCCTCCCAACACACGTATTTTTCCTTTTCATGCTATGCAACTGTGAGACTCATTTTTGGATGTTGTCCCATTACCGAGCTCACCACCCATTCACCAAGAATGGTGAATGACCACTACCCTGCACACACACCCAATACTATGGGGTGTCCTTGTGCACTATAGAATCGAATGTCATTTCATGCTAATTCATGTTACATGCATGATGAGAGCTACATGCAACATTAATAGATCATGGATAATTATATTTTCTATGTATAATTTACATTCATCATGTAATCCATGCTAATACATCAAATAGGCATATATCAACATGATTTTTTTTTACACAACTAGCATGTTATTCCTGACAACCGCAACCTTGGCCTTCCAGTTCTAACCCATAAATCCTGAGCAATTTTCATGTGTAGTCCATATTAGAGCAAAGACATGCCACACCAAAAACATCACACCCTGAATTTCCAAATATTTTCTCTGAACATCTTATTGTTCCCAAGCAGTGGTTCGATAACGAGAAAATCTCAGAAGAAGCTGGTCCTTAACTCACCAATGGTTTGATCCCAAACTGTTGCTGAAACCAACCAGTCGTTAGGACTATGCCTCATGGCCATTGAATGACCATGAACAAAGAATACCAAGGTAGGAGAGAACCACTACCTCTTGGAGTTTGTCGAAAACTCCTGATCTTGGTATCTACACGACACTCTCATTGCGTAGATGAACTTTGTCTTTTACTCCGATGAGTTTTGACCGTCGCTTTGTCGGAGATCTAAGGAAATGTCGCCGAGTGCTCCTTCCTTCCTCTCCCCCTTTCTTTTCTATTTTTCATTTTCCTCTCTTTCCCCCTTTTCTTCATCCGTTCTTATCCACTACTTCATCTTTCTTTTTGGGGTGTGACACATGAGCTCCCATATATGTCCCTTTTGCTTTGTAACACAGGTGACAAGTGTGTCATCCACCTAAACTACTCCCACTTGATCTTTTTCAAGATACATGGCCTCACCATGTGGCATTTCCACATGTCCCTATTTTTAGGTCATGATGTCATGTGGCGACGATGCCACCGCATTCGTTATGCCACTTACTCATCTCACCTTGAATTACACATGAAATTTATTTGTCTCGGAATCCAACGAAATTATTTGCGTACCTGGAACTTCATGGGGCGAACTTCGATGGTGATCCGTTTCATGTAGAGATCTAGAAAAATTTCAGGTTTTAACCTGTACTGTAGTGGCAAATTACCGTTTTGCCATTTTTTCAAAAAATTGCATTTTCGAGTTTTATAAGAATGCCAATGTCTATTTATTGTCAAATGATATATGCATCAATTTCTTTCCTTATTGGGACCCACAAGGACAAGTACGTTAAACTAGTCAAGCTTAATTGAGAGACTAAAGGCCAATCACCATTCGTTGTCATAATCAATATTTAAAAGTATGATAAGATTCATAATACAATGACTAAGATAGTTCATGCAGATGACAATATCTATTCTAAAAGAAATTTATTGGTTTCAAATATTCCATGGAAAAGTTATGTAGTTCAAGTCGGAAAAATCAAGCACATATAATAAACTAGCTTGGTGGATTTAATGCTAGTCAAGCAAGATAGCCAAAAAAAAATAATAATAATAATTATCATGTTTGTGAAAGTTATTTCCTCTATTATGTTTTCATACAAATCCTTGATAGAGAAGTTCATGGATTCTTCCTTTTATCTCATCCAGCTCATTGGATATTTCGAGGCGAAATCATGTTTTTAAAAGTGCGAGGACAAATCGCCTTTTAGTGTCAGAAAATTAACCCCCAATAGGGTGATTGGACCACACAAATTGAAAAATCCTTTTAGTGTCAGAAAATTTGCAGCGGACCACCCATATATAAATACAGTGGACCGTATATAATGTACCACCACGAATTAAGTAGACCCATACACGAACCACACAATGAATGTATCATAGTGAAAATGATCACACTTATACAATGACTATATATAGTTGTTTGGATCACACAAATTTAAAAAGATCCTACATATAATGGACCATGAAAAGTGAAACATAGAGAGAATTGGCTAGTGTATACAATGGATTAGATGGTCTATGATCATTGGTGAGAAAAAATATGTTACAAAAATTTTTACTCTTTGAAATTATTGAGTGATGATAGATACTTGTGGAGAGGATTTAAAATTTTAAAAGTTTTAAAAATATATAAGAAAATCAACACATTGCAATACAGGGTCACATGATTCAACAATGTAGTTATGTCCACCATTGAGCTAGAAAACCTTATAATAACAAACCATAACCCTCAAAGAACTAATCTAAGTAATTAATTACAAACTTTACTAGAAGAACTAAGTTAGTGCAAGAAAAACAATTAACTTGTGAGGCACAATTTGTGCGATTTAGCAAGGTTGGTCTTCAAAAGTGAGTTCTTATTGAACTATAGCAATAAGTAAAAACATAACATTACTACAATTTATTACAACATGATTACAAGTTAAGTAAATGGTCGTAATAGGCAAATTCTTATTCTTTTTCTGGTATGGCCATTAACTCTGGTTGGACGAATGCTTTGCGTCGTCTAACACTTGATATTGTATGTTCCATAGAAGCAAAAGGATTTGGAGGCATAATTAAATTGTCTTCTTCTCCTTCGACATCGATCACATTTTCATGGAAGGGCGATCTATCGGATACCATTGAATACACCAAAGCCCTATGATGCTTAATTTCTTTGCTATTTTAATATCATTTTCGTCCTCAATTCGAATGCGTACCTCGTGCTCTTGATCCAAATGATTATAGAGCCACTGCAGAAATATAACTGTTACTATTTTTCCCTCTAACATCAATATTCTTTCTTACTGACCATTTCAATTAATAACATACCAAAACTATAAACATCTGACTTGTAAGACACATTTCCAAAATTTCTAGATAACATTTCCGGTGCAATGTAGCCCATGGTCCCCCTTGCTGTTGTCATAGATACCGCACTTTGCTCCTTAGAGCATAATTTGGCTAGACCAAAATCAGAGAGCTTTGGATTAAGTTATGATCAAGCAAAATATTATGAGGCTTGATAGCTAAATGAAGGATTCTTTGATCACAACCTTGATGAAGATACTCAATACCTTTAGCTATGCCTGTAATATCTTGAAACTTATGCCAGCTCAATGATCGATTATTTCGAATGTTGAAAATATAAACTTGTCTAGTGACTCATTTGGTAAAATTCATAAATCAAAGAAGCTCGTTTATATGCATGCGCACTTATGAAAACCCAGTGGCGAGCTATATTCACATGATGTATCATGCCCATTGTTCCCACTTCATTTATAAACTCTTCTCCATTTCCTTTAAAATCATCAAGGATCTTTCTTGCATCAAAGCTTCATTTGAGAGCTTTCCTTTATAAACAGTCCCATACCCTCCTTGACTAAGCATCCTTGAAATTATTTGTGATCCTTTTAATGCTCGGCATAGGAATTATCTTGAGGGCTTGCAAGCTCTATAATCCTCAAAAACTTTGAATATTCAATTTATACTCTCTTTTCAACTTATTAGAGCGATAAAAAATAAGATTATAAATTCCCAGTGAAGTGAAGAAGCAGGATTATACACTTTTATATAAGTGGAAAACGAGTTTTGTAAGCAAATGGAAGAAGAAACAAACCAAATTGAAAGAGGATGAAAAGGGAAATCACCAGTAAGTAGCACTTTATCTATCGAGCACACAGTAAAAAATAAACTTATTAGCTTACATGTGAGGATGTAACATGAGTTTCATTTTCTTTGGTGAATTTGGATTATTTTAACCTTGGTTTACAACGGGCCTCTCGAGGGTTCAATTAATTTAATTAGCATGTAATTGTTCTAGCTAAGCATGTGATGCCTTTCACCAAAAAAAGGCTAAGCATGTGATAAATATATAAGAATGCAAGTTCACATTCATTCGTGTGTACTATTTGGTTATGCAGTACCTTGTAAAGTTATGAGTACAAGCAGAGCATACATAACAACTACTACGAAAATTTCATAAGAACGGCGTTGTTAAGTACCTTTTGCTGGTTTAGGAATGCACTCGATTCCAGTTCAGCTATTACTCTTCTTCTTGATTGGCATTCCTCTCCTTGTGCTTCAGTTTCGCACATTGGTTTTGACCACTTCATTGAGCATCTCTTAATCCCAGTATAAGTCTGGAATTGTAGCATTGAAAATCTTCAGCCGAGGTTAAGTCACTTCGAGATTGTAATGGGAATAAGTGAAATAAAGCTGGTTCTTGAACAATTGGAGGGATGGATCCCCAAGACCCATAGGGCTCTGGTTATTTACGAACAATTGAAGAAGGAGAAGGACATGAGTTTGTGAGCTGGAAGGGTAAAGGCGGATAAATTAAGGTTCTGATCCGCCTTTGAAGGCAATATTCGTGTGGGTGAGACCTTTGGGACTGTTTGCCGGAGTTTGGGAGATTGTTCTTTCGTTTGTTCCTGTTGACCATGTGCCTCAGCCGTGGATCTTGTTGCCGGATGCCGTCCTGCAGCCGCCAGTGCTGGACTGCTGTTCCACCGGCTTATGTGTGTGACCTGCTGTCGAGTGACTTATTGACAGTGAGAGAAGGAGAAATTGCAAGGGTTCAAACAGGTGAGCAATGAAGAAAAGATTTTGTTTGTTTTTCATTTTGCATGATGGAGATAATTTTGTTACTTCCACAGAACATTTTTTGACACTTTGAACTTTGATATAGCATGTTGTGGTTGCATAAATATTACCAGAGCTAACTGTCCATTGTGGCTGCGCTGTGCGAGATCGACCTCCTCATTTGACTCGACCGGCGCAGTCCCTGTGTTGATCGTGAGACTGCTGATGTTGCCTCCACCACCACCACTCCGCCCCATTATGGCCTGTTAATTTTGGTTTGCATTTCATTTTCTGTGAGCGTCTTCGAGATGGTTTCTTACCACCACCGGTTACGGGCGATCCGTTGGTTATGTTGTTCGACCATAGTGTTTCGATACCTGTTCGACGAAATAACAACATGTGAAACCATTGACCATGAGACTCGCCATGTTGTTGTTGGCGGATCTTGAACTAAGAGACACGACAAACGTTACTGGATCACTCTATTCCATTCTTTGCATATTTGATACTAATCGTTATTTGTTTGATTTCCATATACTTTGCCTTATTTACAGGGGCGCCTATCGCTATAATTAAGCCTTCTCAACGGACATTATTCTATGTAATAGTTTTGATGAAATCTGAGAGAAGCGATCGACCCGCAACGACTTCATTCCTATTATTCCTTGCAACACTCTTCTACTACTACTACTTCCCTGCATCCGCAACATATGTTTATCGCGGTAGTCGGAACTATGTGTTGGTAGAAGATATTCAATTCATGCGATGAGCGAGATATGGTTATTCAGCCATTGAAGGAACTTCTAAGCCGACCACCTTTCCATGTCAGTTGCAAGATTATTTGCTCATTCAGGAGCCATACTCATTTAAGCCTTTGTACGCAGCCTTGATGCACAATGAAAGGCGAGCATGCTCTTTAGGGGAAGGGAATGACGAGGAGTGCTAAGAGTTTGAACTTATTCCCAGCACTTGAAGAAAATTGTGAGTGTCATACGCCCTCATATACTTGATATTTCAAGGTGAAAACAAATTGAAATAACATACAATAATAATTTATTAATTTTTAAATTTTCCTTATTTTTCTTCTTATTATTATTATTTTTGTATTTTCCTCCAAACTATTGAGAAACCACAAAGATAAATAAATTCTTTTGCCCATATGCGCATTCAAACTTTAAGAACAAACGCAGCAAAAAATTCTTTAAAAAAATGATTGTTAAATATTACATGAAGGGAGAGGTTCCTTATTTCCCTAGTTTATTAAGTCAAGTGAAAGACCAATAAGGGAAAAAAAAAGAAGCTAAATGGGAAGGGTGTGTGAAAAAAATGTACTAAATTACATGATAAAGGTTATAAGCCAAAATCCAAAGAGAATGAGTTTGAATTTTCTTTCCTTTTAGAAGAGTCAATCTCCGTTTAGTATCTTATCACCCTGTTTCCTAACAAGGTCTTCTTAAACTATATTTGTTTAAGGCTATGTTTGGTTCTCGAAATGCAAGAGAAAGAAAAATTGAAGAAAAAGAAAAAAATAGAATTAAATCTCATATTATTTTAATTAAGAAACAAATTTGATATTATACCATGTTGATATGGGATTTTCTCCACAACTTGTAGAATCCATCATCATAATCTTGGGCGAGCGGTCAGGCGAAAAAACCCTCAACACCACATCTAGTGAAACGTGCTTTTATACAGAAACTAATTCGCCCAGAAAATATAATCTACAATATTTATGCTAAAACACCTTATCTTCATTGAGCGCTTGGGTACTCTTCCCTAATTTCATGGTTTAGTTTTAATCTTGGGGATTTGGAACTGTTACCTTTATTTCTTTAATATATTGCTACCTTTTATTAGTAAGATTCCCACTAAAATTTTCTTTGAAATAAAATATTTATTTCAATTTATTTTCCTTTTTTTTTTTTTTTCACAAATTGGACTTTCATTGTTAAGCAGGGGACTATTTTCTCCCTACACCTTCACATTCCGAGGTAAGATTGCTACTCGCAATTATTAATTTCGCATGAGAACCGGACTAATATGGCTTGGATGGTTTGATGTAGGACTTCAACATGAACTTGGTGATTGCAACCTTTATTATCCCTGCAACTACTTCATGATTGGTAAGTACTATCTTTTCTTACATGTCTCTATTTTAATGTTAATTATGTTTCACTTACAGTGTTGCTCTATATATATTTTAAATTTATTTGCATTTATTTCTTTGACTAAGAGAGTGGATCTTTGCGTATTCTTGGTAAAATACCAAATTCCAACCCTCTTGATTTTTTCTTCCTTTATTGTGTGTATGTAAATTAGTCAAAATAATGGAATAAAAGCTGAGGTGGAATCTTCTTATCCAAGGATCCGAGTTCTGTCTGGCAGACACATATTGATTTTTTACTTGTCAATCAAATTGCTCCAAGCTTGATGCACACTTTTAAAAGCATCTTTGAAAATCGATTTTATTGAATTAAGTAGTGTCCAAAGTGTTGCTCGAGCATAGAGGTAATTCTTGACGGACGGGCTAAGTGAAATGCAGTCGACCAAACATGAATTTGGATTTTTCGGGCAAAAAAAATATAACGACTGACCCGGCCCTAAATCTTACCACGAGGATTTGGAAGTTTATAAGTTATATATTGCTACCTTTTATTAGTAAGATTTATAAATTTTCTTTGAAATAAAATATTTATCTCTATTCATTTTCCTAATTTTTTTTTATAAATGGACTTTTCATGGATTAACGGGGGCTATTTTCTCCCTACACCTTCACATTCGGATGTAAGATTGCTACTCGTAATTATTAATTTCGCATGAGAACGGGACTAATATGGCTTCGATGGTTTGATGTAGGACTTCATCAATATGAACTTGGTAATTGCTACCTTGATGTCATCCATAACCTCTTCATGATTAGTAGTACTCTTTTCTTACATGTCTCCTATTTTAATGTTATTTATGTTTTCACTTATATTATTGCTCTCTATATATTTTAAATTTGTTGCATTTATTTCTTTTACTAGGAGAATTTTGAGATCTTTGCGTATTCTTAGTAAAACTACAAATTCAACCTACTAATTTTTTCTTCCTTTGTGTGTGTATATAAATAAGTCAAAATAATGGAATAATAAAGCGAGTCATCTTCTTATCCAAGGATCCAGTTCTATGCAACCAGACACATATTGATTTTTTTTTGCGATCAAATTGCTCCCGAAAACATTGCTTTAAAAGCATCTGCGAAAATCGATTTTATTGAATTAAATGGTGTCTAAGTATTTGCTCGAGTATAGAGTGACAATTCGACGGACGGGCTAGGCGGGTTAGGCGAAATCTGATCGGACCGTCGGCCGGGTTTTTCGGATTAAAAATGCTTGATAACCGTGGCCCTAAATCCAAGCGGGTCAGGCCAAATTTATGTTGTCCTTGCGGGAATATAAATTTATAGCCTTTCCGGTCCTAATTCGGGTGGACGGACTAGACCGGTAAATTTGGACTTAAGTACCACCTCTAATTCAGCGTAGCTCTCTAACAACACAACCAACTATTTTTTGCTATCTTTGTTCTTTTTTTTCTTTTTTTTTTTCAGATATTCAGTTTTATTCATGACATTTGATTTGTGTTTAGTCATAGGAAGGGCTCTCTTCGGGATGTTGTGCCTATTTGCGTATTTGATTTACAAGTTTCATCAAAGACATCTATCATTAGATGATGGTATCGAGAAGAATTTTTACGCAATCTGTCAACCCATCAAGTAACATTCGGACATAAGGGATGACTCGTAACTGCGAACCAGTTAGGTCGAGGAGGTTTTGGCTCTTGTGTCTGAGGAAGGAACTTCGAAGTGGTTGCATTGTAGCTGTGAAAGTATTGATTATGTCAAAAGCTAATGGACAAGATTTCATCAATGGAGGTTGCTACAATAGGAAGAATTCATCATATTAATGTGGTGGGGCTGTAGGATTTTGTGTACAAGGAATTGATGGGCACTTATTTATGACTTCATACTTGATGGTTCTCTTGATAAGTTCATTTTTCTTAAAGAAGAAAGCAAAACTTTATTAAGTTGGGAAAAGATGTACAAGATCGCAGTTGGAGTGGGGCGTGGTATTGAATACCTACATCAAGGTTGTGACATGCAAATTCTACATTTTGATATCAAGCCACATAATATCCTTCTCGATGAGGACTTCACACCAAAAGTTTCAGATTTTGGCCTTGCAAAGCTGTATTCAACAGATGAAAGTATGGTGTCTCTCACTGCTGCACGAGGAACATTGGGATACATTGCTCCAGAATTATTCTACAAAAACATTGGAGGTGTCTCATACAAGGCTGATGTTTATAGTTTTGGAATGTTGTTAATGGAGATGGTGGGAAGAAGAAAGAATGTGAATGCAAATACGGAACACTCGAGTAAAATATATTTTCCATCATGGGTTTATGATAGATATCACCAAGGGGATAACATAGACTTGGGATGCCCTTGAAAGATGAAAAAGAAGCTTGTTAGGAAAATGGTGATAGTTGCACTATAATTGTATACAAATGAAGCCCATAGATAGATCCTTGATAGGCAAAGCCTTGGAGATGAAGAAGAGGTTGAGTTGTTAGACATGCACTCCTAAGCCTACTCATACTGCGATGTCCATTGAGAATCATATGAGCAATCTAATAGAAGTAGCAACTACCTCAAGCAATTCCATGGGTACAATTTCATTAGGTGGAAGGTAGTGTAGCTTTGTTCTAACCTACATGTTATTTCCTATGATATTATATATTTTGTAATATAGAGGCACAGGTGTGGCCTATAACTCTTATTTCAAGGTCCATATAATGTAATATTGTCTTGAGACATTAGCATGATACCTTAGCAGCAAGCATATAATAAATATGTAATTAATAAGCACATTATCCATGTCTTATATGATTTAGTAACTACTTGAATACGAATGCTAATGGATGGTCTAAAGGCATGGTTCCATAGTACTCTAATAATTATTAGTTTAATGAACAACACCATATGACTTTAACTTCCAAATATATAGCAGTAAATTGCGAAAAATTGAGATTATTGAAGGTTTAAGACATACGGATACTCCTAGCTTTTCCTTTGAACTTTCAATTGGTTTGCTTTTCATCACCCCTCATTTGATCGGTTGTGAGTATGGCTTTAGGCATCTTATTAGCCCTCATCTTAGAATCAAAAGGAAAATCCTTCTAATATCTTTGCATACATGAAGGAGGGCAAATGCATTTATACAAAGAACAAATGCAAATAATCCAACAATTACTCTATGAATACTCAAAAGAAAAAAAAAAGTGCTAACCTTGACCATTGTTTCAATATAAGTAAACATTAGATTGTGGTTTTAATTGAATAAAGTCACATTCATAAACCTCAACTGATAGAAATATACAATCCAGTCAATAAACAAAATAAAACCGTTCATACCGTTTTCTCCAGAAGGCATTAAGTACACCTTTTCCCCCCAAAATAGTTACCTTATTTCTTTAAGATATTAAAGGTGAGAACTCTAAAAGATAAAAGAGCAAATTAGTAGACAAACCTTTGCTTCTGCCCAAAGCTGACCTGAAGAAGAAAATTATGTGTTAAATGGCAGCAACCAAATTGCTTCTAATTGAATACTAAATTAGATGAGGGTTTGTGCAACTTATTTGTGCCAATATCGTAATCTGAGGCTAGTAATGAGAAAACTGTCAAAACTAAAAAATAGACTTAATGCAGAATGTCCTGGAAGGAACTATTGTTGCTTTATAGATGATTCCTGCAAAATCAACCAAAATTTAAAGGAACTAGATGAAGGCTACTAGTGTTAAGAAATATGCAAAGAAGCAATTATACTGATGAGGCAAACCAATGGAAATAAAGGCCAATTAAGCAAATCTTGAGTAACTTATAAATTTGGAAGCACGACTAGTTCACCACTAGCTCTTGGTTTCCATTTGAAAGCAGATGTGGCTTGATATTTACTACCAGGGCGAGAGTGAACTATTTGAGTTCTATTAGATATAAAGAGATTAAATTATAGATGGAATAGAAACAGAAATGGACCAATCGCCGATAACAAAAGAATCATGAGATCGTAAAACATAGAACAGTACCTTTTAAATCTAAGAACATTTCACCTGATTTCAGATGGGGTATCAATAATTACCATTAAGCTGAAACGGCACCCATATCCACAGCTCAAATCTATAGATTACATTCACACTCAACAAGAGCCTGCAAAAATATAAAAGAAAGAAGATTTATCGACAACTTTCCTAAATGTACTTTATTTATACGACAACATAATGCAAATGCATATAGGGAATGGGAGGGGCGACCGCAGTCGAGTGGAAGCTGGATTAGTTTCCTCAACTCCAAAAGTAGCATACGACATATAAGACTAAATGAGAGATGGATCAACTACTTAAGATTCAGGGAAGCAGCCTTCTCAATGGAAAAACGAAAGATCTTTCTGTGGAAAAAAATGAAAGCCATTTTACAACACATCAAAAATTGATTGAATTATTAGAACCACGTACCAATCTCCAAACACCATAAATTCAAATTCGGCTTCCACTCGGACACTTAGGAAAGTACCCACTACACATAGCAGGATGGTGACAAGAGTAAGTACAAGGTCCGGTATATTAGAATCTAGAATTATTGATACTTTCTCTAATAGATCTGCAGATTCTAATCATTTTAAAGCAGGACCTCCGGCCCGGAAGGTGCGATAACACAGAAATTGATGTGGGGTCCACGCCCTTACGTGACCACGGGGGTGCCCTTGGTGGCCTACTGGGGTCCACCCTTCGTAACCAGGTGCCCTTCGAGGTGGGTCCCACTCACGGGAATATCATGCCCTCCTAGGCATTTTTTAACAGCATCGTAGAGGCTGAGCAGGGACCGGGGGCTTAAGGTCGATGGGAGCATCTCTGCTACCAAGCAGGCCTGGTTGGTGGTAGGATGCTCCCCGGGTGGTTCTAAGCCTGATCTGGGTTGAATGGGAGGAGCTAGAGGCGTGTTACGGTGGGACACCGATGTTCGGTGAACCTGATGCCACTGGTACCCGTGTCCTGAAAAGTCCGCCATTGACCCCTCGGGCCCGCCCGAGTGGGTCGGCTCGCCGTCTTTGTTTCGCCGGAGTCTGACCCGGCCTTTTCTTTCGCCTCGTGAGGGCTGAACCCATGCGCAGGGACTCTTGGCAATGGGCGGCACTCACTACCAGGCGAGCTAGCCATTGCTATAGAGTCGCTGTGGGTTCGGCTACCGCGGAGCGGCGGATTAGGCTGGCAGTGTGCTGCCTATAGTGGACCTGGCATCACCCCCAATAAGCGCCTTTGTGTGGGGTCCACACCCATGTGACCTGGGGTGCCCTTGGTCAGCCTTGTGGGGTCATATACGTAACCAGCTGGGTGCCTTGAGTGGGTCCACTCGGTTAGTAGTAGTGATGCTCCCCATTGGACCTTAAGCCTGGTCACGGGTTCGAGTCACGGAGCGAAGAAAATGCACAGGGAGGGCATGATATTCTGTGAGTGGGACCCACGAAGGGCGATGATGCAGGTGTGCAGTGGAGCCACTGAGAGCACCCGTGTCACAGTGTGGACACAATGTCGGTGAGTCCCACTCATAGGATATCCTCATTCCCGAGTTCCTTCGCTCGAGAGGTGAACCCGGGACTTAGGGTCTTTAGTCGATAGAGGAAGCATCTGCGGTACCAAGCGAGCTAGTGCTTTTATTGTAGGGTCCACGCCCGACAGGGTACCCTTCGGGTGGCCTTTGTGGGGTCACCGCCGTAACCAGGTGCCCTTGGTGGGTCCCACTCACATGAATATCATGCCCTCCCCTAGGCATTTTCTTTCGCCTCCGTAGAGACTCAAACCCAGGACCAGGGGCTTAAGGTCCAATGGGGAGCATCTCTACTACCAACTGAGTTTAATCTAGGACGAGGCATGACACTAGGATGAGGCACCGTGCCTAGGCATGCACTAGGCCGAGGCATCGCGCCGAATCGCCGTGTCGAAGCATGCCAAGGCACTAGGCCGTGCCACCGTGCCTAGGCAAGCACTTGGCCGAGGCACCGTTCCTAGGAGGCATGCACTAGGCCGAATCACCATGCCTAGGCATGCCATGGCACAGGCCGAGATCCGTGCCTAGGCATTTCATGGCATAAATGAGGCCGTCGCCGAGCCATGACTTAGGCCGAATCACGCGCTACGGCGTGTCATGGCACTAGGCCCGAGGCACCATGCCCGAGCCATGGCACTGGGCGAGGAGCAGGTGCCCGGGCCATGGCAGCAGACGAACCGTAGTGCCTGGGCATGTCGTGGCATAGGCCCGAACTGCAGTGCCTAGGCATGAGTTGGTAGTAGGATGCTCACGGTGGATGTCGCCCACGGTCTGGGTTCGAGTCTACGGAGCGTAGAAAATACTGGGGAGGGCATGATATTCTTGTGGTGGGACCCACGAAGGGCACCCGATGTTCTGAGAAGGTGGACCCCACGTTGAGGCCCTGAGAGAGTACCCGTGGTCACGAGGTGTGGACCCCTGATTGATATAAGCAAGGTTGAATAATTTGATGATGGTATGCTTTCGAGTTGTGAATAGTCTCATAGCCATTATAGCATATTTTATGGGGATAGGATGGCCAGTAACACAAAGATGATGTGATCACTTGTCAGCGAGCCAAAATCCATAGTAGACCAAAGCTTCTTGACTTTTTTTTTTTTTTTTTGGGTGCAATGGCGACAACAACACTCCTTTCTTTGATGCATAACACACTGATCACTAAAATAATGTACCAAAGAAAATTTGGCTTAAAAATAGAGATATAATCATAATCAACAGTCATGAACTTGCCAAGAATGCAGGTTAAGGCATACGTATATTTTATAGGTTTAAACAAGCGGCAAAGCGAAAACCAGCTAAGGCAACAACATGGCCTAAATGCATTATTTTCAGAATTCATCTAGAAAATCCATAATTTTAAATTCAATCTAACAAATGCATTAATGATTATAAATGCATTTAAAAGGAAGCCCGAGACAAGCAGTTCCTGATGATTTGGAAAGCATCAGTGTTTTGAAAGCTATGACCTGAATCTGAACAAATTCATTAGAAGTGGTTCAAAGTAATTGTTATGCCATGACCGAGATAAAAATATGCGATACACCTTTGATCGATGGACTTTGTCAAAAAGGCACTAGAGCGATCCCGAGGAGAGATACACAAATTTCACGGGTTAAATCAACTGGACCCCGGGTGAATGAAGAACCTTCGACCTTGGAAGCTTCTTACTTGAGGTTCAGTATGCTTATCTAATGTTTCTTCCTCCAGTTCAATTTGTCTTCAGCCCTTTATATGTTGGACACGAAAAAAATTACTCTAGATCACCATGTTAGAATACAAAACATAATAATATTGAAGAATCTAAAATAGCATACGATTTGGAATCCATGGTTTGCTTGATGCGGGAATCGGTGAATGCGCAAATCGATCTCAAGATCTTCTCATATCCCAGTTGCCAATAACGGCAATGAGACTGCCTCACGAGTTAGAAAATTTTCTCTACGAATACGTATGTGAGTAAAAAAATAACGTATCCTTAAGGTTAGGGGAGG